>JAHWXV010040037.1:0-13297 GCA_024586415.1 Phrixothrix hirtus
GTTAGCCCCATGCGCTGGGAGGAACGCAGAACCAGGACAGCAAGAATGTGTGCAAAGAGCGAACCATTTTGGAGTGGAAAAACAAGGAATCAAAAACAACGAACCACCATTTACTGGATTTATGACAACGTATTCGGGACACCACAAAGCTAGATTTGGGGTTACCACTGAGGAGTACAGAAATCTGTTTGATGTACTAAAGGAATACCCCTTCGCTCATTGTGTCACTAAAGACGTCCGAATGTTCCGTGGAATCGCAGTTTTGTTTAAGTAGAGGTATGGTGGCGTAGAAGCAATACTGCAACAAGAACCAGAAATTGGTAGGGCATGTCACCTACTACACCGTCACCGCCAAGGTATGCGAAGTATTTACTACCTTGTGACGATAGCATTGTCTCATCAAAAGCCACGTTATGAAGACTTGTGGAAGGCGTTATGCGATTTAAAGAAACATATTTGTGCCGACTCCAGTAGAAAGTTAGCGGCATCGAAGCTCGGCTGTGGGCTAGGCCAGCTTAATTGACGCGTGATACGTAACATGTTGGTAGTAGTGTTTCGTGGCACTGGTGTCAAGATCCTGGTTTGCAGTTGGAATCCAAATGGAATTCCACCAACGACGAAATCTGTGGACTGCCATTTCTTCAACAAATGGGGCTGCAAGTATGGATCGCAGTGCAGATTCTGACATTCGTCAACGAAAATAGAAATATCGCAAGTGCAAAGTCCAAGATCACTGTTACGGGACGTAACAGTCTTAAGGAGGGGGCAGTGTAACAAAAATTAGAAACAGTAAATGGAAGATTCTTGAATCATCTAGAATGTTTTCTTTATAATAAAATAGATGATGTAATCAGCAAATGACTCATTGCGGTAAGCGATACCTGTCAATTAATTAGGTCAGCAATGAGTCAGAGCATTACAAATTATTACATCATTATTATGAGTAATATTCTAGATTATTCTATTTCTATTGTTTATAGAATTTATCTTTCCTATATAAACAGCGGATTGAGTTCTCTTAGTTTTAGTTTTTATTAGAATCTCAAACTTTTCATTAATGATATAAATATAAATATACATAAATAGATATAAATGTTTGATGTTAGTGGATTGTAAAATAAATATTTAAATAAATTAGGGTACATAGTTACTTGTAATTTTAGTGAAAATAAATAAACATTGTAAAACATTTAGCCAGTTTTGTTACAATATTTAAACGCAAATTTGGTAATTTAGTTTTGTATTTTTAAACAACTACTATGATAATAAACTTCATAACTAATTTCTTACGTTATGTGAGAACCATTTGAAGCTGTTTTTTAAATTTTAGCTTTTATATTACTGACGCAATATTGCAGTATAAACCACTCAGGCTCAATACAACGCATTATTCTAGCCTGGTACAGATTAACTTCGTACTAAAATAGATAAAATGAAAGTTTGGAAAGTCAGTTAATTAACTTAGCTCTGATCAGCAACCTAACAGACTAAAGTGTTGTTAAGTAAATCTACATTTACTGTTGGATAATTCTGTATTCTTAGCACATATACGTAGCTTGAAGCTTTATTTTATAAAGTATATTATTTTAGGTGTTTTATTAGCATTCTTGTAGTATATATTTATTAATTGCCTGTAATAAATAGAAAGTTGCTAGGCGCGAATAAATTACATACATATATAAAAAGCAACTTTTGAAATAAGAATTAGTGTTATTGCCCTAAGTTTAGGAATGCGGGAACTTATAACAGTTTTTATTTTAAGACCGACTAATTTTCGCAGGTTGCGTCTGATTTCGCGTCGTTAATTTTTAGATGCGCTTTTGGTTGCTGACTCCGTCTTTTGTTATTTGCATTCGCGAGGATTTTTATCTGGTGTCGTAGCGTGCCGAAAAGCATTGTGCATTAATTGTTGGTGAAAGACGCACGTTATTGTTTTCGCTCCGTCTAGTTACGATAACCTTTGTTGGCAACTTTGCTTTTTGAGATAAAACACCTACGTTTTTAGTTATGTGCAAGACGGGTTGATCGATTTATTTATTTTTTTTAGTGTTTTAGGTATGGGATTTAAAATGCCCGTTAAGTTTGAGAATTCGCCGATATGCTTATAACCCCAACGACTGCTTCTGGATGAGCCCGAGGTGCCGCTTCAGAGGGTTTCTTTTCGTCGTGGTCGACCTGCTGTTTCTCTCTACTACAGCCGCCCTTTGTTTTGCTTCTCTATGTCCCTGGTACGGCAAACAACAGTTTTGCGTGCGAAAAACACCCGTTCCGCAACCTCGAGGCGATAATTTCGATTTCTTAAGGACAAAATTCGTTTTTCTCTGAAAACTTCTACCAGGCCAGTTTACCTTAACTTTTCTACTAGCATCCGCCGTAGATGGCGTAAGCTCGTTACGTTTTGGGATCTGCGAATTGCCGCTTCGCGAACCGATATTTATTTTCTACAATTTATTATTTTGTGCTATAGTAAAATTAATTCTAATTAATTATTGTAATTATTTGACTTTGTTTATAAATATTTTGCTAATAATTTCGAAACAGAAATTAATAATTGTTTTGTGATAGTAAAATCCGTTCTTAAATGCAACGTTAGCTTCGCGGCCCCTTTAACACTAACTTACTTTGATACTTTTATTTACTGCTTAGATATATTTTTATATGTTATGATTTATGTAAAGGCGTTCTTGGATAGATGAAATTTAATTATTTACGTACGAATTTCAAACATTTATTTATGTTTTATTTAAGATCAAAGCCGCTCCTCGCTGCAGTGATGTACGACCAACCATTTAATTAATTTAATTGTTAATCCCTTTTCTTAGATTCTGTGATATCAAATAGATGTTTTACATTTAATTTAAATTAGGGCAATCAAGTTCACAAACACCTAAAATGTATCCGTTTCAAATCTTGTTATTTCCAATTCTATATTTTAGGTTTTGCTTTGGCCGTTTGAACATGTGCGCGATAACGAGGCTCGATACTATAACTGTGCAGCACACATGTGTTGATTTAGCTTGAGGTTCTCAACATTTTTCTATTAATTGTATACTTTACTAGCCACTTTGCTTATGAAGGCAGTCCTCAAAATTTCGTTGAATTTTTACCATTATATTCAATTAAAAGATTTTTATAAACTGTACATTTGATAGATGTTCACTGTTGCTTTCCGGAACGAAAATAAACTGATCTTATCCTTACTTTGATTTTTCTTTTCATATATGTACTGTTATACCGTAATTAATTTTTCTTTCAGATTATTTATGAATATTTCTACCAATTCTTTTCTGCATAACCCTAGGTGGGTGAAACAGAATATCTACGAGTAACTTTAAGTCCATCTTTTATCTCTGATTTAATCTACGACATTTTCACTCTTGTACGTCCGGATTGATACCGGCGTTTTTCAATTACAAGTATGTGGTGCACAATTTCTTTTCTTTCTTTAGATATTTCAGGTTGTTTACTGTGCGAACTCGTACCAGTTTCGTGACCACCCGGCGCTCGACAGCACCGAGTCCAGGATTTCCTCCAGCGACACTGGGGGTGAAACTTGCACCTGCCAACCACGATATTGTGTTGGATGGTTATTTCGACCATCTTCTTTTTATAAGTAACTACACCCCACTCCCTAGCCTCTGCGGCACTGGGGCAGGCCGGACATTTTTCTTTTATTTGTGCTGCGAAGTGTGATCCTTCTAGTAAAGGCTGTATGCGCTTATTTATCCAACTTTAACGCGGAAAACTTGCAGTGTTAGCGTAAAATAAATGTGTAATGTTTTGGAAGTTGAAATAAATGTTGAAATAGACCAATAAATTAATTTATAATAACGACTAATAACAAAGGGCACCGCAATATAATGGATTTGTTTGTATATGTAAAAATAAACAGCATTTGCCTGGTAACACTTAAACGTTTATTTATGACAAGATATTATTTAGGTTAATCGAATAAAGTGAAGAATTTCAAATTATTATTTCTTCAAACAAAATTTTCAAGGACCGTCAACATCACTGCGTTCGGACAATGGACATTGGACATGGGAATCATCATTGATTTCTTAGTCTCTATAATTTTTAAGTGCGTGTTTTAGATACCAAACCTCTGTGCGAGGTACCTTAATACAAATTAGAGTCTGTGATTCTAAAAATATAATATGTATATACTGCGTTGTATTAAAAATGTAACACTCAGTAATAATGGTCGGATTGTAATAAAATTCGATGGAAATATATGTTTAACAGTAAATAACAAATGATGAAACAGTCAATAAATTTTATCAATTCCAAAGAGGTTATGTTAACAGTGACGTGATTAGTGAACACAAACATTTACGTTTGTTTACAAAATCTTTCGTTTGTTTTTGTTAGTTATCACTGAATTGTCATTTAGTAATAACGTATCAATGCCAACAGTTAGACACCATGCAAATTTGCTCAATTATCTAAGTTTGAGCGAGGTCGAATTGTTGATCTCTCTGAAGCTGGAATTTCGTACAAAGAAATTGCTCGACGCAAGGGCGAAAATGTAACCACGGTGCTTCGTTGTTATCGAGCATGGACAGGAGAGGGTAGACAACGTCGTCGTCGGGGAACTAGGGCCCATTTAGGTGTACTACAGAACGTAAAGATCGATTTTTTAGGCAACTTGCTACAAGAGACCGAATTACCTCAACACGAGGTATAGAAAACCAATGGAATGGAGTAGAGGGACGAATTGTTTCTATGACAACGCTGTATCTAAGTTTTGGTTTGCGATCTTACCGACCCCAGTTAGTGTTACTTCTTACTCCAGAACACCGACGCCAAAGATTGGAATGGTGCGTTGAACGAAGGAACTGGAAATGTGAATGGTACAGTGTGATAGTCAGGGACGAGTCCCGTTTCTGTTAGCAATGCATGACGGTCGGCAGATGGTTCGACGACATCAAGGTAAAAGGCGTCATCTAGTACGTACTGTTGGTATCATGGTATGTGGTGCAATTTGTGTTGGAAGTAGATCACCCCTACTGTTCATTCAAGGAAGTATGACGGCCCAGCGATACATAGACGAGGTTCTAGAGCCTTGAAGATAAAGTCTTTCAACAGGATAATGCACGTCCACACATTGTACATGTCACAATGGACTACTATGCTGCCCGCAATATTAATTTACTAGGATGGCCGTTATGCTCTCCCGATTTATCGGGAATATGTGTCGGATACGATTAGAAGACGTTTGTTCAATTTACAGCACCCTTCAGCAACAGTAGCTGCTCTTCGGCGTGAAGTACAAGTTTCCTGGGTTTCTGTGCCCTAAGAAGACATCGATCACCTGATACGCTGAATACCTAGGCGTGTTAGTGGGGTATAAGTATGATAGGAAGTTCAACACATTATTGACACTTTACAAACCTTCTTTTGTTTGCGTTGTTTTCACTTTTCCATCATTTGTTATTTCCGATTAAATATATATTTCCACCGAATTTTATTACAATCCGACCATTATTACTGGGTGTTTCATTTTCAATGCAACGCAGTATATTCATGTACAAAGTCATACCATGCTAATTTAAAAGTTTGTTTCAACTAATTTTTCTATTTACTGAAAATTATTTAAGTAATTATAGCTAAGCAATTGACTTTATTGCAATTGCTTAATTTAAAATTCCAGTAACAATGAGTATTTTAAGAATTAGACTAGAGTATTTGCTGATTAACGAGGAAAATTTTTATGTTTGTATCTACTTTAATTGTGTAGTCTCCAATGTATTAGTTTTTATACCTGAAAACGGTTTATAGGCGAAGCCCCTTGCCTTTAATGGTATCTTAAGAAAAATTCAGCGATACTCTGTTATTGAATTAATTACTGAACCTGAGATAGTAACATGTATGAATCAATTTCAAACTTCATCGTGTCCTTCAAGTAGTTTATATTAAGGAATTGCAAACTTCGAATCTCAGGATCCGGGTCTTGTGTTTAGAAGATAAATCGCTATTGAAATGCAGGGTGTAACTATTAGACAGATGAGATCCTTAGATTTCTTATGTGTCAATAATATATCTCTTATACTTCATCTGCATAATGAAAACCAGATCCTAAGCCTTAAATTTCAAACTCGGGTGATGCAACTTTAAACAAAAAGCGTATGAGTATACTTTTATATAACTGTAGATTTCAACTTCAATTTGAAATAATACTGATTTGATAGGTCATTATAGATTATTTAAATACTAAAATACCTTTGAAATTAGTAAATGCTAATTAATACAACATGCGTTCAGTGAAAATTCCATATCGGTGTTCGTAAAACATTACTTACTACGAGAATTGGTGTCTTTTAACAGATAAGACTTGATTAAGAACGGTTAAGATCTATTGGGCTCGTTTAATTAGACTGCACATTCAATTTCACTATTCTTCCAAATTACTGTGGGATTTAAATACGCAGTTATTCTTCGAATATCAATATCTTTCTTCACATTTATTCACTAATCGGATTCAATTTAGGTAATATAAAGGGCATATGTACATTTAAATTGAATTCTCCCCAACAGGGATCGATAATCCTGTCCTAGAAAATACTACCGTATAACCTCTTTGAGTTGACGATCTTTTTGAAACTTTATGAACTTATTGTCTTTTCCTTGTTTCACACAACAGTTGTGATCAAATTAGAAGTTAGTTTAACAGGTTCTAACTTTTATACGCAACTAGAAATTACTTATTCTAGTACATACAGATCGAATTAATTGATATCGATTTGATTTTTGGCAGAAAATGTCTATGTTTTTAAACATTTACTCGTTGAATAGCAGTTAGATCTCTAATTCAACATTACATTTTCTATTCTTAAGCAACCACTTCAATTTTTGTATTTTTATCTAGCTGTCTAGCTGTGAACTACAATACATTACAAAATTGTTTTTTAGAAAGTTTTCTCTAACTGAAAATCAAAACTGTACAATATATATATATATATATATATATATAAACAATAAATAAGCCTTACAACATTTTATACAGAAAAGGCATATGAAAAGGCAAATCTGATGAGACGTAACTAGATAGGAACACAGCAGGAACCCTTATGACTTCCAGACAGAGATCCTAGCCATGTTTAGTTTTACTTTTAAAATTATTTATGAGTTATAATTTATTATACGTACGATTTATTTACATTTATACCACTTTAAATCGTTTCTAATTGTGCTTCAGTCTATCGTATAATGGGAAGTTACTACGTTTATTTACTGAGATCTTCTTGAAAATAATTTTAGATTCTCTTTAAATAGTTATCGTTCTTATAATATTACTTAAAACTCACTTGTAAGCCCTTATCTAACTGATTTGCATTAACATTTCATCGGTATTATTATCTTAAAATAAAAAATTATTGACATACTTTTCTAAATGATTATTCAATATTGCATAACATCTTTAAGAGGCAGATACAAATTCATTATTATGTTCGGATCGTTAATCGCCCTTAAAATATCTAATATTTTGCAAAAGAACCAGATTTTATCAATATTAGCGCTTATGTATTTAATTATGTTACATAAGGTGTTTCGAAGACTACGTTGCTTATTTGTACTTATAATAAGATTACAAATTTATATCATTCCATTTTATCTTTAATTAGAATTACGCACATCATAGATTTATTCGTCCACAAATAACATACATACATTGCAAAACCCGAATTATAATTATAAAACATTATTTCACTATTGCTATAAACAACTTTCCATAGATTTGCAAACAAAAATGATGATGTAGGCAGTTCTAATAGAAATAAATAATAAAGTATCAATTTATTAAATAGAATCTGAAAGTCACGATCTTGTAATAAATAATCAATCATAGAGATCTCTATGCCAAAAAGTTGTAGAAAAGGTTTTTAACGTTGAAGGTTTCCAACAAAATTTATGAAAAAGAACGAATCGTATATCCAATGTATGCTATCATTTTTGCAGATCGATTGAATAATTAATTAATATTTGATGGACGGCAAGAAAAGTTCCAGTTTGCATTAAATTATGATAGATTTGCTATTGTATAAATAGCCGCCTTTTATTTTACAGGCTGTAACTTATTACATTTTTACAGCTTCTTAATTTACTTAGCTATTATTCTATTAGGATTACAAAGAAAACATGAGGAAATTAAATACTTGCATGAACGATTTTAGTTATATACAGGGTGTTCAGGATATAAAACGTACTACTCTAACAGGAGATACCTCTTGGCATGCTCGGCAAAAAATGCTTATAAACTGTGCGTCTAAATTACATAGTTTTCGAAATATTTGCAACTAAAGTTTTCAGTCCGCCGCTGCTTTTAACTTGGCTCACTATTTCTAACAATAAGTGACTGGCCGACTGTAAACCTACACCAACAGAATAACGCAAATGATTTCACACATATCAGGTGATTTTTATATATCCGTAAATGTATTGAATTAATAATTAATCTTTAGAATAAAAGATTTGATTTTGGTCCTTAAAATTTCTAATGATATTTTAATTACGTAGGTTTACAATCTTTTTAAAGGAGAAACAACATTTTCGGTATTTTTGTATTAAAGGAAAGGAATATAGTTTTTAAATAACTTTCACTTTCTAAATATTCGACAATGTTTTAAGTCGTTTTAATATAATGTTAAACGTAAATTGCATCTTGATAAATATCCTATTATTAATATTTGTATCAATTGCATTGAGTATGATTTAAATTTTGTGACTACAGTTCAAAATCAAAATAATAAGTAATATTCATGCAAGTATGACACAATTTGTATAGAGTAATAACAAATATTTTGCACAATTAATGTGATCAACCTACGAAAATTAAAATTTGTTAATTGTAGACATTTAACAAGTAACAATAATTGATTTATAAATAATTTATAATTTTAAATAAAAAAGAAAATTTAAGCGACTTAAAAGAATACGTTCTATTATTTTTATAAAAACAGCTGATAACCATGCACTTAATAAATTATATATATATATATATATATATACTAAATGTAATATGATATTTTGTAAACAGAAACAAAACAGTATTTAGGTCTTTAATAACATTTTATAATCAAACAAAGTCTAAGATTGTACCGAAGGCAGATTTTTATGCAAAAATTTACAAATTTTTTTGATTTAGACTAAAAAAAATTACCGTGCACATGTGTTTTGAATAATGATTCCTATGTCCCGCACATACTGTAAGTAAGTACGAGGGCGTGTTTATATATTCTTTAACAAGCATGAAAATGACAAGTTAGACGCGTACTATTTTACTGATAAGTTTTTGTGACATTTGTGCACGTCCGTGTCAAATTGGATTTAAATTTTAGGAATATTAAACTGTCTTTAACTAATTTTCAGTTCAAAATCAGTAGCATAGATCTTGATTATTGCAGTCTCATAAAGTTCCCCACAAAGGAAAGCCATAGCTCAAGAATTATCAATGAGCGAATGACTAACAATTATAGAACTGGGACAGGTAGCCGATAAAGGTAACTTGTTTAGCCAAAGTCTTCTGCTAAAAGCATCAGGAAACTTGAAGTTTTAGTGTTACTCGTTCGGCGAATGACAGTATTAGTTATTGATTCGGTTGTAAGCATATCCGAAACTACTGTCTTAAAAATTTTGCATGATGATTTAGGCATGGAAAGGATGTCTGCTTACATCAGAGTAAAAAAAAATTACGGAAAAGAAGGCAATAAAAAAACTTTTTCCGCGAAATGTTCTGGTGATGAGATTTGGGTATATCCCCAAAGCAAGAATCCACGCAGTAGATTTATAGGCGTCCTCTACACCAAAAAATCAAAAGACAGCCTTCTATTAGAAAATTAATGGTAATTGTGGTTTGTGACACCAAAGGCGTTCTGTTGGTTGAGTACATACATACAGGCGCTACAAAAAATGCTAAGGTTTATGAACATTATAGCATTCTTGGAGTGTATGCGCGTGTGCTTGAGAATGGTCAATATATCTCTAAAACTAAAGATCTTAGAAAAGTTACATTTTGTATTTAATTTAATTAGTTTCCTAACAGGCCTTAAAAAAATTTCGTTAAAATCGGATGATCAGAAGTGTCATTTCGATTTTTATCGAAAACGATTCTATTTGTTAACTTACCATGTTTCTTTCATCAAAGAAAATCTTCGGAGTTAAGCAGCGTTCTGCGTTTTCAATAATTTGGATCGGTAAACGTTAAAATTATCGTTCATAAAATGAACATCCATAATATTTTAATCATTTGTAGACGTCATTTGCATATTTATAATACGTAAGAGAAGGTCGTGAGTTATCTCACCGGATTTTTGGTTCAAAAATTTGAAAAGGCATCTTAGAGGTTTAGGTTTAGGTTTTCTTCTGAAGGAATGCAGCAGTTGGAAGAGCGATGGACTAGATGTGTAACTATTGGAGGTAGTTACGTTAAAAATAAAATATTTCTATGCTCTGAACTCTTCTTTCATAGGTAGGTGGATTATATAAAAATACGGACTTGTAATTTAAGTCAAGTTTAACATAGTGTTATAGAATGTATTTCATAACCATACAATCAAGTTTCAAAGTTGTTGGAGGCACAAGAATAAACAATTTCAAACTAGGTTTTTCGTAAACCAGCAATTTTCAAGAAAATCCATGAAAACTTTAATAGTTTTGATAAAACAGTATTACCTAAAACCAAATCAGAAAATACTCTAGGACAAAGGTCGTTAAAACAAAAATTGTAAATTGAGACTGTTCAGTATCTTTATCAAGGAATGTATGTAGGTCAATAATTCAGTTAGGTTCTACGATTAATTATATTTAACAGAAAACATTAATCAGGGTAACATCAAGTAAAAATTAGGTTGATATGTGAATATGCAATTAAGTATTTGGAATTTAGTTTATGTATAATTCACCTACTTCAATATTTTTATTTGTTACAATTCTAGGAAATGTTCTGCAAATAAGCTATTCAACTATCTAAGGCTGGATTAAGTACGTATTATTGTTATTTGGTCAGAATTATATTTATTATGGCTTATCATTTGTCAGACCTTCATTTTAAGTAATTAAGAAATTTCTGGAAATAAACATAAAGGACCCTCAGATACGCTTACATAGTGAAGGGAGATTAGATAATGCTAGTTAGTTAAGAAATGGTTTTGTCTCGAGTTATTGTTGTGACATGGTCTGGGATGTAGACTGCAAACGAATTTTAATAAATAAACATTATAAACTTTGAATTATACAAGTAATCATATACGAGAAAATTGATGTATTATATAATTTAATTGTAATATATTATTCAAAACGGAGACATTATTATTGAGAACTTCTATTCTGTTATCATATGATAAAGTTGAAGGTCGTGTAAACTTGTCAGAGTTATTATTAATTAAACCTGTTACTGTTTTACTGCATTTGTGACATTAAATTTTGTTAGTTTTATTACTCGGTACGCTGCCTATGTACTTGTATGTCGACAGCTAAAGAAAGAAGTATTAAATAACATTAAACGAATAACATAAATGTTTATAGAATAACTATTAAATTTCATATTTAATAATAAACACTAAATAATGACAAATTGTTAAAGAGCATTTACTACTAATAAATTATTGTTATTACTTTTGATATGTATTAAAAAAATATGGAAACAAATAAATACATTTTAAAATTATATAGCTGTAAAACTAGACTACTAACCATACACAACAATATTATTAAACAACTTTTCCCTCAAAATTTAATAAATGATAACCTACTTTCCTAAAAACAGTAACCAAAAGTTGTTGAAATTTTCACTTCATTCAATTAAAAGATGTTATTCGGGTTTTTTCATTGTTTCTTTATTAGAAATGTGCTTCATTAAATACATCGTATAGCGATAAAACAAACATATTTTTTCAAACTGTCATTATAGTTCTTAGCATTATTTTTTAGAAGGTGTATACAGGGTGTTTCAAATAATGCCTTTTAACGGATAAAAGTAAACTCTACAGACACCCTAATAAGGGTAAAATTAAAAGCAAATCGAATACAAAAAACTCAATTTTTTCTAATTATGTAAAACGAGTCACCTATGGTTGCATTCAGACTAAAACTGTTAAATCACTTATAAAATTATAACTGACCTACCTAACAGCACCAATTTACAGTAACATACACTTTTACAGCTGTAGCAGGTACATTTCAATTTGTTAAGAGGGGATTGCCCTTTTACATAATTGAAAGAATTTAGAAATTATGTATAAAATTTTTAACAATTTTGAAGAATTTATTTATTAATAATTGATAATAATAAAAATAGAGTTTAGTCATGCATTGTACTAAGAAAATGTGTTTAAATGTAAAGGCAGCTCAATTATTTATTGACATTTTCCAATTTTACACCTAAAAATCAATTTTCATCTTTGAAATTGCGTGACATCATCCTAAACTTAAAGTAAAATACTTTAAACACCTCTTTAATACAATGGCTGAATAAAAATTAGTTTTATGCTGTCCTTATTTAAATTATTATTGACTAGACCTTGTTTTTTAGGCAAGAAAAACATGTTATAGGTTAATTACTTTTGAGAAAAAATTGTTTTCTTATTTTATCATAAAATACTTTAGTTGAGATGAAGATTTAACAAACAGTTCGTTTTAAGATTTTCACCATTTTTGTGAAATTGCCTCCAAAACCACAAATAACTAAAGATGTTAAAGTATTTTAAATTCGCCTACAGATTTATTTCTCTTAATCCAATTTTTCATTTTACAGTTTTTAAATCCATATTAATTGAATCATACCTATGTAAGTACTTCATTATTACAGACTTGCACAATTTTATTAACTTAAAAGCACCAATCAGTTAAACACGGTGTAGATGGGCACATGGCATAATATCCAATTTAGTTTTTACTATTCAAACACTGATTAGTCAACGTAACCCATCTAGTAACTGACGTGAATTTGCATAATCTCGTTTATCAAAATATCATTTTACAGTCTTATTTTTATGCGTCTGTTTCAAAAGTTAAGATAAATACGTACAATTCTGCTCTAGTACGAAAATATTTATTTAGTAAAAAACATTTACTCGATGATATTTGTCATATTTGAAAGCATGTGAATAGTCGACTCGCCAATATTAAAAAAAAAGAAATTTTTAGTATTCGGGTTGCTTTTAATTTTACGCTTATTGGAGTGTCTATAGGATCTGCTTTCATCCCTTAAAAGGAATGCCATATTATCTGAAACATTATGTATTTATAAGTACTTATATATATATATATATATATATATATATATATATATATATATATA
>JAHWXV010040054.1:0-10701 GCA_024586415.1 Phrixothrix hirtus
CATTTTAAATTGTGTTCCTCCCAATAGCGGCCACCTCTAAATACCGGCCAATATGTGTGTCTTTTTTGGTGGCCGGTATTAAGAGGTTCCACTGTATTTAGTTTTTGAGGTATGTTGTTCACAATTAGATAAACTACTTAGTTTATATAAAACAGAATTAAGTAGCTAAGAAATATACCAACTTTAAAAAAAATCGTTAGAGCGAATTTGAAGAAAATCGCAAAAAACAAAAAATTCAGAAAATATCTGAAAACGGCAAAAATAAAGTTATTAGATTTTAACCAAATTCTTGATTTAGCACACTAAGGTGATTATAACCTCAAATATAAATTTCATTTGGCTAGGGATTTTAGTTTCGCCGTTATTTTATACAAAGTTAACAGTGAAACTACTTTCTGTTACTTAATTTACAGAAAATTTTCTGAGTAACTGCCTAGATTATATGAAAAAGTCTTAAATGTTCAAGAGTAAATTTTAAAAAAATCATTTGAACTGAGTTCAAGAAAATCTTAAAACAAAAAATTCAGAAAATATCGAAAAATGATAGAAATAAAGTGGTGCTTCCAATTACAGTGAAAACTGTCTAAGGCGAAAACTGGAAAAAGCGGAATCCTGCTTATTCCGGAAAATATGTACGGTCCCGTGAAAATACTTAAGCTAAGCCGGAAACTGCTTAACGTAAACACAGAAAGAAATATAGGTCCGACGGAATAAATTTAACCTGAAAAATACGGAAAATTGTGTCTGCATATGTAATATAAATAATATCTATGCTTTTAAATGTATAAATTCGAATGCATTTCTTAGAAGGAATTAAAATTATATTTGTGTATTAAATTTAACTGTGAGGCTTTTTAATGTTATTAACAAACTTCAAAAGGGACTTATTTATATTATTCTTCTAAAACGCAGAATTAACAGTTCTTGAAACTACTCACATGCACTTTCAATCTTAATTGTAAGTACATGCGATATTGTGCAATTTATTGATGCGGTCACAAGTATTCTTGTGGTGTCACCTCCGCAAATAAAAAAGTTGTTTTAATTTTTTATTTAAATCATCTTAAAATTGTTATTTGTAACTAGAGTTTGTTTTTTATAAATAAAAATGAATCGTATATGTAGCACTCTTACACTTAAAGAAAAGATTAATCTAACAAAAGTCCATGACACTGAAGGTTTAAGCACTAAGCAACTCACCGTTAAATTAAACTGCGGAAAAACACAGGTGTATAATTCCAAAAATGTGGAATGCAAAACTTTAAAAAATGTCCATGTATACATGAAATAAAACATTTAAAATATAATATGATAAAAGGTAATTAATAAATGCCTTATGCAAACTAAAAAATTTATTTAGCGTCACTTATATGTATGTACTTAAAAAAATGTAAATCTGTTTAAAACGGAAGCCGTGTAAAACGGAAAAATTTCATGGTCCCTTGGAATTCCGGTTTAGACAGTTTTCACTGTATTTGATTTTAACCAAATTCTTGATTTAGCATAATAAGACGATTATGACTTCAAATATAAATTTTCATTTAGCTAGGGCTTTTAGTTTCTGTTGGTGCTTTGTATATAAAATCAAAGTAGGTATTTTTAATTTTTTAGGATCTAAAATATAGTTAAGTTATAAAACCTTCATCTTAAGTATTAGTTTTTTAAGTTTTAAATACAGTCTCGTTTAGCGTATCATTATCGCTCTTATAACACTCTCATTCCCATTGTTAATTAACGCTGATACTATGTGTCACCTTCAATATTGTATCATAATAATTGTTAATATTAAATTAATTTCCCTTTAAATATATGTAAATATTTTGTGTATTGGGAACTTTATTCCATCTAATTATCCTGTTTTCCTTCCTTTCAATTTCACCTTAAAGAATAAAGATCTGTCATGCCGCTCTACCACCTTCGAAATTTTAAGGTAAGTTCTTGTACTTAAATTTGTTATCATTTCTTACAGTATGTATTGATTGCTTGTGTTTAATGAATACAAGAATCCTCCAATTTCTATTGTAAAGCATCTTATATTCATTACTACTCGAAGTAATTACCAGCACCAGGTGTTTTTTCATGTGTATCTGTAACGGTTTTGTATAAAGCGTAATTAATTTCATAGTTATTTTATTCCGACTTAATGGTGAAAGAACTTCCGATTATTTGAGTTATGGAAAATTTTTGTGGGAAACCGCCTAGATTATATGAAAGGGCATTCAATGTCTAAGAAATACAATAAATTTTAAAAAAATCACAAAAATCTCAAAAAATCAAAAAATGACAGGATCTTCTGATTATCTGATTTTAGTGAAATTGTTGCAGTGACCTGCTTGGATGGATACAAACTTAAATATAAAATTTTGTTTATTTAGGATCTTTTCTTTTCAAGTTATTGTGTTCACAGATACACACAAACACACACAGACCAATTTCCAAAAACATGGTTTTCAGACTCAGAGGAACTCAAAACGTGCATTTCTGCTAAAATTTTGACTGTAAACAATACTTTCTCTTTTATCTAAAAGAAGTACAAATAAGTCGCTGCCATTTAACAAAAAATGGCGCCACCAGTAAGTTATGGTTAAAATTGTCTGATGTAAAGTGTCATATCATAAGGTTGGACATCTGGCAACAACATAACCTTGAAATATTTATGATTTGTATCAGCATTATATACTTTTTTTCATACGAAAATGTCGAGTTTTGAACCTAATAAGTGTCATTTGCGGGAACTTTTGATTTACTTCTTTAATTTGAAGAAATCGGCAGCTGAGGCGCATCAGTTGCTCGTAGAAGCATATAGTGAGCTTGCCTTAAGTGAGAGAAGTTGTCATGAATGGTTTCAAAAGTTTAAGAACGGTGAATTTGACGTCGATGACAAAGAATGTAGCGGAAGGCCGAAAGTGTATGAAGACGCAGAATTGGAAGCATTATTGGATAAAAATTCGTGCCAAATGCAAGAAGAACATGTGAATAGCTGCTTGCCAGGTATAAACAAAAGGGTTTTTTGCATCGCATAGTCAGTGGTGATGAAAAATGAATCCACTACGATAACACAAAGAAGAAGAAATCATGGGGACTACCTGGCCATGCTTCAACATCGATAGCCAAGCCGAATATTTGTGGGAAAAAATTCATGTTGTGTATTTGGTGGGGCCAGCTTGGTGTCATGTATTATGAGTTGCTCAAACCAAAAGAAACTATTACTTGAGTTCTCTACCAAACATAATTGATGAGATTGAGCCGAGCACTCAAGGAAAAATGCGCCCACTACTACTCCAGACACGACAAAATTATTCTCCTGCATGATAATGCTTGTTCACATGTTGCGGGACCGGTTAAAACCTACTTGGAAAGACTCAATTGGGAAATTTTACCCCACCTGCCGTATTCACCAGACATTGCGCCTTCTGATTACTACCTGTTTCGATCGATGGCACATGGCCTATCTGAGCAGCACTTGACATCATATGAAGATATAAAAAATTGGGTCGATTCGTGGATAGCCTCAAAAGATGAAGCGTTCTTCCGACGTGGTATCCATTTGCTACCAGAAAGATGGAAAACAGTAGTGGCCAGCGATGGACAATAGTTTGAATAAAATATTAGATACCATTCTTTCACAATAAATGCCCAATTTTTTATTAAAAGCGGCAGAGACTTATTTGTACTCCTTTTGTATTTCATACAGGGTAAGAGAAAGTTAAAAAACAAATGGATTTATCGGGTTTTATTTGCAATGTGTATTTTATTTGTTAAAATTGTTCTTTATATGTATTATTTAGTATAATAACATATTATTAATTCCTATTAGTGATTATAAAATAATACTGTTAGAAACGTTAATCTCGACATCAACAAACTTATTGTCTGTCTTATTATTTTTGAAGATATAAGTGCTAGCTTTTGTATCACTCTGTATATAAGAAAAAGCTCTGATACTTGTCAAATCTTAGCATATTAGTAAATGAGTGTTCCAAGTTTCATATTAATCGTGTTAGCTGTTTCTGAGATTGAGGCGTAAACAGAAGGTGATAGAGAGATGGATCAAATATTTAATTTTTGTATCACTTTGATTCCAAAATGTCAAGAAATGACAATATTTTCATAAATCAAAAAAATTTTGAAGGAAATAAATATAATGTATGAGAAAAAATAAAATTATATAGATATGGCTGCTGCTTCTCCTTGTAAACAGTTGCAAATTTCATCAGTACGTTCTTCTCACATTTTTTGGTATCTTGTCAGATTTTGTTGACGTTCCGCGCCTAAAACAAAATCTTTTCGTTTAAATTTGCCACCGTATTGTTTTCTAAAACAGCGTTGTTGGCAAGGGCAACAAAAATAATAAATAGAGAGCTTCCTGTCGGATAAAACACGAGAAGCGTTTGATAATTAAATATAAAAGTGACAATTAAATGTAATTTTTCATGTCTGGTAAATTTCAAAGATATTTTTAATGGGTACGAATTCGTCGCGTAGTTTGTGTAAGAAACAGGCATGTGTGTTCGGGTATGTGAATATAGGGACTCAGCATAATGTAATATATTGGACTACCAAGCCTGAGAGATGAAATAGCATATCCCTGGGGATTGACCTGCTTTTTTCTCCACCCCCAGTTGCTGCTTTTGGACGTGTTACATTCTTCTGCAGATGCAGGAATCCAAGAATAAATCAAGATTGACGACTCTGATTCAGGGCAATCAAGAAGCCCAGTAAATTGATGAATAAAACTTAGATACCCTTTTATAATATTGTTCCTTTGCTTCTTTATTGTTGGCCTGTAAAAGACATAAGCGAAATATCCACGTCTAACTGCGAGAATTCAATTTAAGCCAAAGTCCTGGCTGTCAACCAATTGTAGAGGCCAGTTTAAACCCTCCCGTGCGAGGGGAGCCCCTTTTACTACATACCTTCTGCTTTGATTGTGGACTGTACCTAGTATATTTAACCCTAATTTTAGTGTGTAGTAGACTGAGTAGTTCTTCCCATATCTCTTGAACCTCTTGTAACCTGTTATATGTGTGTGTATGCTAAATAAGCCCTTTCTTTAACAACAGATATGTCATATTATTCAATTAGGCTTTTATTTTAAACGTAGAATAAGGTAATTGCTAATGCTTGTATTTCAGGGGATATGTACTAATTAAGGTTTCTCCTTTTGTCACGAGCTAGAGGCCACGAAACTGTTTGTATCTGTTCCAAAGGATAGTTCCATACTTTGACCGGCTTATCTGGAGCAGTGGCGCCCTCCCTATATCTTGACTCATTGTACGCATTTCCAGTGACTTCCTTTAGAATGCGGATGGCCTCCCTACTCCGAGGAACTAGCGGCCATCATTACCGTTGTGCCTGTGACAATCTTCCCCTGAACGAATTTCATTTAGTAACCATTTATACCATCCTAATGGTGTATTTGATTTTGTTCCTTGTTTAATGTGCTTTGAGTACACGATCATAGATGATGCCAATGACAACAAAACTTTTAGCAGGTTTTGCATGAATTCTGAATTTATAGACTTTGCATAAGTGGGTTGACTTTGCCCCTTATTTTCATGTGGATCTAATGGGGTTGAAATCTGAGTTCACCATCAGAAAGAGCATGCTGAAATTATAAAATGCAATACTTAACTGAAAAATGATAAAAATTGAATTTATCGGTTTTTGCATGCATGCTCCACAATTAATATAATTTTCTGTTTGCGATATTTCATTGATTTGTTGTTTGTCTGTTTTGCGATAATGTTATGGTATTATGGCACTGATTTTGAGAAAATATTTGCTTTATTTTTTAATTTTGTAGTTTGTGCAGGTGTACATAGTGGTGCCCAATTTATCTCAGATTTGACAAATAGTTACTCTTTTTTCAAAATTGCTTCTCACACGTTTCATGTTAAAAAGAACCTACACCCCTCGCTAAGCTAGCTTGGAGCAATATGTTGCGTTGAAAGTTTTGTAAAGCCAAATAAAGGGTTAAAAATTATTTTAGCTGTGACAAACGATCATGGCATTGAATCCTACCATTTCATATTGGGTCTTAAATGAAATCATCCTTGTTTACTTAAAAGTGAAAAATGAACTTCTTGGTATGTTCAAAAGAACTGCTTATTTTTTATTGTAGTTGATTTAGTGCCTACAAAATTGATTTTTGAGTTGTAATTTTATTAACAGACAATTTGAATAAGGGACAATGAGATGGTTTTTACGTACTATGTTTGCAAAATATCTTTTAACTAAATTAGGTTGAGTACTTAATTTTTTGTACGAAATACCAAGTTGTAAGTAACAAAAATTTTTAGTTTCTGAAATATTTAGTATATAATGGTGCCGCATGCGGCCAAGAATATGACAAGCTATGTGCAAATTTGTGTAGTCCTTATTTCTGCTGCTACATTTCCAATGAATAATATTAGTTTTGCATCCAAAAAGTATTAATTGGCCTTAAAGTATAGATTTACAACAAAGTTAAAGTCAATAACTTATGCCCCCCCCCCTCCAAGCAACAATTTTTGCCCATTTTTTTAAGCTTTCAAGATATTTCACTGAATATCTAGTTACTCATTCAATTGTTAGGAGGTAAGGTCATATTTTATAACTTAAAAAAGTACCTTTAAGAGCAATATGTTTCTTTGCAGGTATTTTAATTTTAGACGAAGATACTGTCGGAAATAATTTTGCACGAACATGAGGATCCATTTTTAAAGTAGTAACACCGGTGTCTTCCTCACTAATGTCTGCTAAATTTGGTACTGCTCTTATGTTATGTCTGGGAGCAGAATGAATATTTGCTGTATGGGGAGCAATCATTAACCACTGAAATGTGTCTAATAATTGTTCGTATTGTGAACGTGTCAATGATACTTTCAATGCAGTTACGACACTTCCTGATACCTGCGATAAAAAATTTTATTTTAATTATTAACTATTAGAAAACACTTTACCTGTATATTTTCTGTGTTTAAATCATCTGTGCTTTGTTTAGATGTGTCGTCATCATTATCAAGTAAATTTGATAAACTGTGATGCCTCGATTGCGGATTGCACAAGATTTCTCGTTCGAGTGTTAACTGAACAACAGTATCATGCAGAATTGGTTTAGCTAAAGTTTCACAGGAATAGAGTATTTCAGATTTGTTCATCCTATAAATAAATCTAATTATTATGTTTATTCAATAGGATCGGTATTACATAGGTCCGGGAACACGCCGAGTACTTGTATCCAATGAAAACAAATTCATATCTCTAATTTCAATGTTGTAATGCTCTACTCTAGATTCAATATTATCCCAACATTCATTCTTCTGTAGATTGTTTCGATTGGTGACACATGTCCTACCTAAATGCGCAACAAAAACTTGGGTACTATTAGCAGCCCGAGGCAGAACAACCACGGGACTGTCTAAGACAATGTCTAACCTAAATACACACAAACAGTTAAACTTCATGTTAATACAAGACACTTACTTCATATCAATTATAAAATTATCATCTTCGATAGGGCTGTAGGGTGTATGAGACATGGTATCTCTTACTGAAGAATTACTGGAATAACCATCTGTAAGATCAACACTTCCACTGCTATATCTACTTCGTCTTCGAGGCGTCATTATATCAGAAAATGATAAAGCACTGCCATATAAGGAGGCAGAAAGTCGTGAATTTATGTAAATAGATTGAACGAGTGCTTGGGCACTAAAATTTAAAATTTAGTTACTTTAAGGCACCATGCAAATTTCAAATTGCATACCGAGCATTAACAAGTCCTAGAGCCATATCAGTTGCAGCAGTTCGTATTGACCGTGCCAAATTTGCTAAATATTGCTTAAATTCTGTGGCACAAGATTGCAGCTCGGCTAAAAACTGTGGCGAATGCGTATACCACACAGATGCCATTCTTATAGTCACTAGTGCAGTATCTGTTAAATGAAGCTGTAACTTTGTTTTAGAACAATGTCAAACTTACCGTTACTCTCAGATTCTGATTGTTGTAATTTCCGATCAACTTTAAAACTAAATGCTTTACGTTCATCATTATAAACATTCTGTGACATTATATATAATGGATGTGGGGTTTCTAACAGTGGATCGTGACCTACACTAATAATTCTTTGATGCAAATGTCCTTCGGGTGTAAGATCAACAACTTGAAGTCCACCCAATGAACCTTCCACGATGACTCCTTTATCTAAAATAAAGATTATTAATCGGCCTTTGAACTTTAAGATACCTTACCAACTGTTGCTTGAATTTTTGCCTCACTCAACGTGGCTGTGGCTATTTTTCTACCATAACAACAGCCTTCTTTCATAATTCCTCTCAGTAGTAAGACATTCAGTCGATGGAAATCAAAAGTGAGTTCGGTCCTGCAAATATTTGGCATAGGTATTGTGCCTGCTGATGTACTATATTCGTTTGCATTTGTTTCAATAACTGGAGGTGGTACAAAAGTAGACTGTTTTTGAGATTTAAGTTCGGGAAAGACACGTTGTGCAAAACCGATCAGTTCCACTATTGTTTCCTGGTTGGCTGCAAATGTTTAGTATTAACTGATATAATGCATTTAAAAGTAAATGAAATGAAGCTAACCTATAATGTCTAGATTATTAAATTGAATGTTGGCAATATGCATTGGTTCAAAATTATGTACTAGCATCACTTCGATCGTTATAAGAGCTTCGGCATCTAATAAAATCGGACCCCTTTGTGTAGGCGTTGGAGATGTAGAAAGCACAGTTAGTGCCTGAGTAAGTGCAACAGGTGAAGTTGCGGCCTGTGTTGTTGTAGGATCTGGACTGCCCGGTGATGTAGGTGATGTCGGTTCACTATCACGTAAACTGCCCGACATGGAATCCATTCTACAAATAACTTTTTGTGAAAAATTTCCTTTTAAATAAAATATATACAAACCCAACATGCTTATGACTAGCAACAAGAAGTTCAAAATCAGGCCCGAATGTTTGGAGTGCATCAACCAGTAGCAAACTATGTACCGTAAGTGTGATACTGACATCTGCAGTTCTTTTACTGAAGGCTGCTTTAACGCCAGCAACCTGTAGTTCGGCTATACTTCTACCACGGCTTTGAACTTCTAAAGAAAGTTGATCTATTGTGAACTGGAATACTAAAAGTCGTGACATTTCTGCACTAGTATCCATACTAATTGAGTCTTCATCATCCATAACATATACCAATGATGCATCAGAAGAATCGCTTTCAGGACTATTAAATGGCGATGGTAACCCTGTCAGTCTCATAACTTCTATAAGACATCGTGCTGATGATATCTTTTGCTCATTTAAGTGTGTCACAAGTTTGGGCAAATTGGCACTAACTGTCAGGCTAGGGAAAAGTGGATCACAAGTGTATACGATTCTATGTTCAATTTGTAAAGATATATTAAAACGATCTAAAACATGCAAAGTCGAGGAACCTCTGTTATGAGCATAACGCCAATTGTCTTTTACGCGTCCTATTAATATTTGTAAATCAGTCAGTTCTACAGAGTAGCGATCGTATAATTTGTGATGCAAACTTTGCTCATCTAAAGTGTTATTTTTTCCTAAGCTCGTATATAATGTGGAAAATATTGTTTCTGAAGTGCTTGCCTCACTTCCAGGTGGTGTTGAGCATGGAGTCATGAATGTATCTGTAAAAGAGCGTGATTCAGTCAGGTTGGAGTGCCATGTAACATGATCATGCCGTTCCGTTTTAAAAATAGGTTCCATAAAAAACCTTTGATAATAATATACCTATGGATATCCAAGGGAAGTTTTTGTCAAAACACATTTATTTTCTTCACTTTACTGTATACATAATTTAAAGTTAACATTTATTTTATCAAATCTAATGGCTAAATTAAATGAAGTGATATCATCACAAAATAGTTGAATTTTTTTTTGGTCAGGGTAAAGAGTAAAAGTAATTCAATCTTTTAGAACAATTTAAAATAAATACTTGATGTCACTGCTTAATGCTTGACGAGAAAGTTTAAATAGTAATGACATCAATCTTGTTTCGTTTTGATATGCATTTTGTAATGAAGTGCTGTAGTTAATATCAGGGAAGTAGCCTTGAAGCTATAAACCTAAAGCTGTGGGATTCTCCCAAAAGATTCTCTTGTAAAGGTATCAAGCTGCTCTTTGAAGTTTGACCAATATCAATTTTTCTATATTAATTTTGGGCCCGCTAGCGATTCAAGACTGATTTTGTTATTTAACATTTTAAATTTGATGGATGAATTATGGGCCGCTAAACTGAGGCTTGTAATTATTTGATACTTTGCCACAGTCCAAATTGGCACTAGACCGGACCATGTGACCGGTCGATGGCACTGGCATCAACCACGAGCGCTGACTAAACTACTGCAGTGTGAGAGGGCATTCAAAACCAACAGGAATCGCTGTTAACCATTCTAGCTCTTACTAACCAATCAAAGATATATTCCAGGGTGTCCAGCGATTCTAATAAAAAAAATTCAAGCACATTTCAAGGTTTTTAAGGCAAAATAATTTAAAAATCAAGGTTAACTCATTTAAGTAAGTGAAACTTTTAAAAATTATATTAAAAGAAACTAGAATCTATTTGAGTGTTTTCCTGAATAACGATACCTTTAAAAAATTAGAAGGCTGCCTGGTTATTTAGAAATAATAATTATTATTACATGTTACTAGAAATTATTGTTCAATACGCCTTTAGTTT
>JAHWXV010040075.1:0-13259 GCA_024586415.1 Phrixothrix hirtus
CATTCCCATACAACAATAATTTTGATAGCTATTGTTTTGCACTAAAAAAACTGACCACAAAGAAGTTATAAAAAATAAACATGAATAAAATTAATAATTGTTAGAATTTGATTACAATTGAATTTGTAATATGGATGTGAGGCTAAATCACAAAGGTTCTCCTACTGATTTTAAAAAGACACACATTTGCATGGAAGAAATCCACCCTTAACTATCAGAAAAAAAACTTATTAATTGAAGACTTAATTTACAAAGAACAACAAATTAAATGTGGTACAAAGCAGCAATATTTGTAGCTGATTCTTATTAAAATATAATTTTTGTAATCAACATGATCTTTGGTATCTAGGGAATTATGTAAATGGTGTAATAAATTTCAGATCCAGATCTAAATACAGATAATTACAATGAAATGTTGTTCGAACACTCTGTACACAACTTTGGAAAACAAAATATTTAATCTTTATCTTCAGGATCTTTGCCAAAATTGATATCCTTTTTTTATTAACATAGAAATCTTTTAGGAGTAAATAAATGACCGTATTCCTTCACAAGCACTTATAAATTAAATGTACAAACATGCACTATAATGTTACTTTATGAATTAAAACAATTGAATAGGTATTTTTAAAAATTTTTTAATACGTGTACATTAAGTTACCTACAACTAGGGTTTTAAAAGCATAAAATTATAAATTATAGTTTTTAATGAAATTTAATGAGGAAAAGGTTTATATTAACTGTTGTGGGTGTTATATTTGGCAATATATATTGAAGAAATCAGTTTTAAATAATGAAGGTAGAATTTCTTTAATTCACTTTAAGTATTCCCGTAATCATCAAGTCTGTTTCAGACAAATGGAAATTATTAACAGTAGATGAAGATGTAAAGCAATTTTCAACAAATACTCGAGTAGACTACTTTTAGAGAGAAATGTTTGCATTGAAAAGGAGCAGTGGGGATTATAAGTATCCTATTCTTAAGATTTTTGTTAAAGCAGCTCTCTCTGTTTCACATGGTTATCCAGAAGTTGAATAAGGTTTTTCTGAATCAAGAAGAATAATCACTTTTAATAGGACAAATTTCTGTGCAAGATCTCTTAATAGTGTTTTATTTATTTGCGATGGCTTAAAGTTCTACAATAATCAACCAGAAATGGTACTACCCATAATAAAAATGGCTCAAGCAGCTCATCAAAAATACAATTTCTATTTGGAGCTAAAAAAAGAAAAAGAGAAGAAAAGCAACGTGAACAAGAACATAAAAAGAAACTGGAAGAAATAAAAAATTTAAAGAATAAAAAGCTTGACTTGGAGAGAGTGGATACAGAATTACAAAAAATGGAGAAGGCACTTGAAGAATCAAGAAAAATTGCTAACAGATTATTTTCTGAAGCAAATGGTAAACTAAAGTATACCATAAAAAATAAGGACATGGTACAAATTAATGCGGGTCAAACAATGCTCAAAACTTAAACATCAAGAAAATGTGAAAGCTAAGGAGTTGAAAACTGTAAAAAGGAAAGCTGGAAAAAGAAAGTCGGATGTCATCCAAAGTATTTTATATAAAATATGTAAAACTAATACAATGGGAAACTAATTTTTTATTGCAATGCATTTCTTATAGCTTTTGATATTTAAATAAATGCATTATTAAAATAATGTCTTTATTTTTCAAAAAGAGGTAATCAATTACATATTTATTTTGTATTATTTTGAATAAAAATATTAAAACAGTAAGTATCCATGTTATTAATGTATGGTGAACATTGTCAAATGGAAAACATGAGATCACAAATGTTATTCTAATTCTACAGGAATTCTACTTTAAGAAGTTTTTACACATTAATTTAATTACCACCTGACCAAAAAAGCTTTATGTAAATTCCGTTTTATAAAGGTCACTGTACTTACATAGTATATCGAGAAAATACAAGTCTCCAAACTTCGTAAAATTTGTACATAAATGGTACATATTTTCAAACATGGGAGTACATATTCTCTACAAGAATACCCAGTGTGCACCCTGATACCATTACCAACGTACATTTAAAGTCAATGTGTCGGCAACGACAATGGAAAATCTTGGATATTTTATTTTACTGTGCAATTTGAATGGCAATATGTATGTAGATTTTTAAGAAAATCAGCTTTTCCAAATTATAGAAGATGTGCCTTTACAAAGGCGAAATGAAATGATATTCATGCATGATGGGGCTCTGCCCCATTTTACAAGGGCTGCTAGAATGTGGTTACATCAACACTTTCCTGAAATATTGACAGGCAGGGGTGCAGATGCACCCATTCACCGGCCTGCTTGTTCGCCAGACTTAAATCCATTGGACTTAATTGTGTGGGGCCATTTAAAGTCTAAACTTTACAGTTCAGAAATTTATAATGCAGTAGAATTAAGAAGACGGATAGAAACTGAGTGCAGAGTGTTAATGGACAATGATCACATTTTAAACCAAATTATGTTTTCTTTGAAACGACTAAACCTTTGCATTGAGGAAAATGGAGAACAATTTGAACATTTGTAGTTTTTAGTTATTAACTTTTTATTTGTATGTACATATTTGATTTTGCAATGCTGTTTTGATATTACGTTAATAAATTCTCTCAGTGCATAGTCTCATTTCAAAAGCCAAATTATTATTTTTTGTAGGAAAAATTATGGAAATGTGTTTTTCATAAACAATTTTTCTAACCCCTCTCAAACTACCCCTCCAAAAATTAATTTTTCCTTTGCTTTACAATTAAATCAAATAGTATAATACTCCTGAAAATTTGGAGTTGATAATTTGCTCCATTGAAAAGTTAGGACAGCAAAACGGATTTTTTTCTTCCCTCTTTGAGTGGCTACATTTTGCTTATTTCAGAATTTTAGACATTAGTTTATATAATAAGTAGACCTTAATTTTCGAAGTTCTATTACCTCCTAAAATATTTGTATTCCTTTTTGACTCACTTTATACACATATACTAAGACTTTATAATTAAATTTTAAGTTAACTTAGAGAAAAAAATAATTAATAAATTTAAATTAAGAGTAATTAGATAGATAAATAATGGACACAAATCATTAAAAATTAATTTATATTTATTTTGGGAACGATAATTGGAATGGTCACCCATCCAAGTTACTGACCATGCAAAACTCTTCTAAATTTCGAATATTTTCCTTGGTAACTTATTTCAACAAATTTTGTCAAAGAAACCGATTAGTTCACATAAAAGAGCATCATAGGGATAAAAAGTCTAAGAAATTTTAGAAAATTCTTGAGCCATTTTCAAGAAAATCTTAAAAAATCTAAAAATCTCAAGAATAAGTGGCATTTTTGGTTATTCGATTTTAATGAAATTCTTATTAGGATGTGTCAGGAAGATAATAAACTTAAATATAAAATTTTACTTTTTCAGGATGTTTAGTTTTCGAGAAATATTGACCACACATATACACACACATACACAGATCAATTTCTAAAAACATGAGTTTTGGACTCAGGGGACCTGAAAACTTGTATTTTTGCTAAAAACTGGACATCGAAAATGTTGACCAAAATTTTTTTATTTGTAATGATGAAATGTGAAAAACGTTTCTAATGTTCTTACTGTTAAAAGAATAATTTGTTATTAGTCTCATAGCCATACCAACGAGAAATCTTTCAAATGTTTAAAAACCTAATAAAAAACAATTTCTCTTGTTTGAGCTTTATTATTACCAGCCATCACTTTAATTAACTTATTTGGGGAAGATTCAACAAAATCTTTCTAAGTTATATTTTCTATTTATGTATTTTGACTTATTTTTGATAGATCTTGTATAATTATAAGTAAAAAATCTGGTGTAAGACAACACACCACTTTATCTTACATATATAGATATGCAAATAATGTCCACAAATGATTAAAATATTATTTATGTTTATTTTGGGAATGATAATTGGTAACAGTCACCTATCCAAATTACTGGACATACAAAGTGCTTGACTGCAGAGATTTTCTCTGATAACTCATTTCAGGGAAACTGTTAAGTTCATATAAAACACCACCAAAGACATAATAATCATAGAAAGTTTTAAAAAAATTGTTATAGCTGTTTTTGAGAATATAGCAAAAAACTTAAAAATCACAAGAATAAAGTAGCCCTTCCAGTCATTCGATTTTAACTGAGTTCTTGCCGTCTCATGTATAGAAGATATGAAACTTAAATATAAAATTTCATTTTTATATGATATTTAGTTTTTGAGATATGTTGTTCACAATTAATACCTTAGGTACTTCCAGTTACTCAATTTTCAAAAATGTATTAGAGAAACTGCAATGTTCATATAAAACGAAATTAAGTAGCTAGGAAATATATAAAGTTTAAAAAAAAATTGTTAGACCTGAAAATTTAGAAAATATCTAAAAATGACAAAAATAAAATAGTACTACTGGTTATTTATTCTATATTAACCAAATTCTTAATTTTACAGACAGGTAATTGTGACCTCAAAACATAAATTTTCATTTGGCTAGAACTTTTAGTTTCATAGTTATTTTATTCAGAGTTAATGGTAAAAGTACTTCCGTTTACTCAATTTACAGAAAAATTTCTGAAAAACTGTTTAAATTATATGAAAGGGCATTAAGTGTCTAGGAAATATAGTAAATTTAAAAAGAAATCGTTAAAGATGATTTCGCGAAAATCATAAAAAACTAAAAAACGACAAGAGTTATCCGATTTTAGTCAAATTGTTGCAGTTGTGTTCAGATGGGTATAAACTTAAATATAAAATTTTGGTTATCTTGACTTTTTGTTTTTGAGATGTGTTCACAGACATACATATAGTTCAATTTTCAAAAACATGATTTTCATATTCAGGGGGCCCAAAAACGTGTATTTCTGCTCAAATTTTGACATCGAAAATTTTGGACGAAAACAATACTTTCACTTTTACCTATATTTCATATAGGGTAAGAGAAATTATAAATACAAATTTCATTTTCAGAGTATAATGCAGCAACTACAACATCAATACAGGCTTATGCAACAACACCAGCAGCAAATACTTAGTCAAAGACAAAATTTAACACCTCCCCGTCCAGTTTCAACACCAACGCTATCATCATACAATGGTTTACCACATCAGTATTCTCCGCAAGCTATACTTGCTAATAGAGCTTCTCCTCTTGGTGCAATTAAAAGTTTTTCACCCACACAAAATACAAATCAACAGTTTAAAACTGAAAAATTAGCACAACCCATCTTAGCAGTACCTGTTCCGAATTGTGCAAAAGATATAGGTCTTCCTATCACAACTCCTAATCCCGCTGAATTAGATGTTAGTGAAGAAGATTTGCAACATCTTCTATCACAAAAAGATTTAGCAGCAACACTTGCTGAAAACTTATTGAAACATTTTGGTTCAGATGAAATAGATCATGTACGAGAACATACTGGAACTACAGGTATGTATTAATTCTATTAAAACATTACATTCCCATAAATTTCATCAATATTTGTTTTAAAAATCATTAGGGGAATAGGAGGTAGTACTAGGCAACTAAGAAAGAAGTTACAACAAATGAATTAATTAACACTTATATTCTGTCAAAAAAGTACTGGGAATTGATCATTTAAAAAGCCCACTTAATGGGATTGTCATAATTCTTTTTGTCGCTAAGTTGGTACCACTGTCCTCTATACTGACGTGAAGTTCGAGCGCGATCTGTCTTTTACTTTGTGTACAGTGTCAGTTCATCTCAAGTGTGTTTTGCAATTTTTACAATGGATAAAAATATCGAACAAAGAATTTGTCTCAAATTTTGTATTGCAAATGGAATTTTGGGCCCAATTGCTGAAAATGTTACAGAAGACTTATGGTGCATTTGAAAGTGGTGGAAGATTTACTTCGCTCTGGTCGGCTATCAATGTCTTTAACTGAAGTTAACCTCAATAAAGTGAAAGAAATGGTGACGGAAAATAGTCATTTAAGTCATTTAAGCTGCTGAACTTTCTGTGTCTCACGAATCAATTTGTACCATTCTACACGATTGTTTGGGCATGAAACACGTTGTCGCTCAACTAGTTCCGAAAGACCTGAATTTTTTTCAAAAAGTCAATCATGTAAAGGTCACTGAAGACATGCTAGAACGACTCAATTCTGATTCCATATTCATAAAACGCATTATAACTGGTGATGAGGCATGGGTTTACGAGTTTGACATACAAACCAGTCAACAAGCTGTGGAATGGCGCCTTCTAACTGAGCCAAAACCGAAAAAACCACGTCAAAGTTGATCAAAAGTCAAGATAATGTTGACTGTTTTCTTTGATTATCCCGGTGTTGTGCACTTGTAATTCTTGCCAGAAGGTCAGTCGGTAAATAAAGAATATTATCTGGGCATTATGCAGCATTTGAGAGAGCAAATTTGTCAAAAAAGGCCAGGTTTGTGGGAAGAAAACTCATGGATTTTGCACCACGATAATGCACCATCTTACAAGGCTTCCATTGTGAACAAATTTTTGGCCAAACACTCAACGTATTCACCTGATATGGCTCCTGCTGACTTTTTTCTCTTTCCAAAACTCAAATTACAACTTCGAGGCACCTCTTTTTAGTCAAGAGAAGACATAAAAGAAAATTCGTGGTGAGAACTGAAGAATGGAAAATGCATTTGAAAATTGTTTTGATGATTGGATTATTCGTTAGCATAAGTGTATTATTTCGGAAGGGGCCTACTTTGAAGGCGATACAATAAATTTGAATGAATGATAAATATTTTGTATTTTATTGACCAATTCTCAGTACTTTTTTGATAGAATGTATTTAAAACTCTATGCAAAAATATTTTTTGAAATAATAAAACTTTTATTAATCATCTTAAGCATGTAATGTCTCTGTGCTTATATTTTATGGCTCTGTCCTGTACCTTAATGTACAACTAGGTTCTGAATAGAGTGGAACTAGATAGTTAGATTATCACATTTGGAAACATGCCACACACACACACACTTATTTGTCAATCTTTCTTCTAATCTATGCAGCCACATGTTGTCATGGTTAGCATTGTAGATATCCAATTCAATCCTCTGCCTTCTTTGTTTTTGGATAAATTTTTTTACAGTAATGATATCTTGCTTCTCTGATATGTGGGTAAGCTGCAAGAGTTTTATTTTGAGTTGTAAGTTTACACATACTTCTGGTTAATTTTTCCTTCACCAGATTCTGTCTTATCCCATCTGCGTGTAGCATAAAAATCATAGTTATAATTTAATTCTGCATAACAAATACAACCATCAGAACAGAAGTTATTCCACTCCTCCTTTGCACTGTGTAAACATAATCACTATAGCACTCTTTATCCATATTTGCATGCAAATCCATGCCTTTTTCAATTCAGCCCACTGTTGATACCTGCCAAAATAAGTTTAAAATCGGTTCTGAGTTACCTATTCTAAAGATCTTTTCCAAAAAGCTGGTCCCTAGAGGCTCTTGTTAGCTTCACATAATTCAATCCAAACATGCAGGTAGTAGGGGCTCCTCAATTCACCTAAAGAGTAAATGTAGTTTGGTAAACATTTCATTGTGAAAGCTGGCTCTCCTTCTTTCTCTTCTCTATGAGTTTCTCATGTTCATCTGAAGTCTTCTAGTGAAAAGATTCCAAAGCACGTCCAATTTTTAAGGCCTTTATATCCCCAAACAAGGTCACAGGAACTAGTGTAATGATGCATAATAAATATGCAAATTCGATTTTATTCTATTTTTATTATTTACAAAGGGAATTTTGTATGCAACTGTGGTGCATAAGTTTTAACAAACATTTTGTATTCAGTTAATTTTAATAAGTATTTTTTAAAATAAACGAGTTTAGTTAAAAGTAATTGTATTAAATTATGAATGCAGTGGTTTCATTTGTGTAAATAATTGGTTACATAGTTTCAGTTTAAAATGTATCTTAATTTTGCACATAATGGAATACATATTCTACATCTTTTATAAAATTTACTTAGAAATAGACCTGGGGTGTGAGGTGAAAAGTTCTTTGAATATGGAATGTGTGAACACATGTTGATTGTACGATTGTGAAATACAGATCGAACCTGTTCATGGGAACGAAAATTACTTAATTGAATAAGAATAGGTAGAGTACGATAATATGCGGACCTATGAAACTTTAGTGATTTTAAATTATTAACAGAAATGATTTTAATTTCAACACTAGAGGCCAGAGATTTGTTATAAATAAAGGGGTCAGGAGACTTGTAAAGTACTGTTGAGTTCAAAAGCTGGTATTGGAGGAGTGATAACAGGGATACTAGTGAATATTAGTGTATCAATTGATGAATACAAAGTAGTGTATTTGTAAGATTTGGGCAAAAGAAAGTTTAACTAAGAGCATAATAACTAAAGGCATCTAACTTAAAATTAAGTTTACAGAATGTAATAAAATAAAAATTAACACCTTACAATAAGCATCGTTTAAGTAAATTAATGTAAATTCAAAGTGTTGAACAATAATCAAGATTTTTGGTCCAAATAAAAGGACCAAATATAACAAGTAATATTAAAAGTGTTTAGGGTCATCTGAAAATAAACCAAAAGTAATCTTAAATTGAAGTGTCCTATAGATGCAATATTAACAAGTAATATCTTCATGGGCTTTTTGCAGATCTTCCACCAAGTATCAAACTGCGTTGCCTGCTGAATCAGAAATCTCCTGCTCTATTCAAGAATCCGAAGACACATTAAAGTGAAACTGAATTATAAAATCTGTTTTAAATAATTGTTAAATTTCATTGCGCATGCATAATATTAATAACTGAAAATGTCTCAAGATCAATAAACAAATTTTGCACATGAATTAAAGTTATTCCTTGGACATTTTTGGATGCTTTATTAAGATATTTTATTATTTGTGAATTGTTTGGCTATTACAGAAATCAAATTTTCATCGCAATTAGCTTTGGCCACAAAAAAGTTTTGTTGTGTTCAATAAATCATAAGATCGATTCGTAGATTATAAATTTAAATTATAAATGATCCTATTGCTGAATTTTATTTACATTAAAATATTAAAACTTAATTGTTAAATATTAACATTTATTAATTGAATAAAATCGAGTTCTTTGCTAAATACAATTTTTATTTGAATTTACTGAGCAATTTTTTGTAATATTAAAAGCTTACAGAAATATATTCATCAATTCTGGAAGTTCTGGTTATACCCTGGATAAACAAAAGGCTTATAACTAGCTGAAATAACAATATAACACCCAAAAGTGGGACTTTCTCCTTCATTAAAACAAGTAAATCATCTCAGTAGTAACTTACAATCAGGGTTATTACTTCAATTCCCTCAAAGATTGTCAATGCTCTAAGTATTGATCCTCATTGCGTTAAAAATATAACCACCAGTTAAAAACAAAAATACACATTTGAAAAGCTAATAAATGTATCATTTATTTTCAAAAATTATAAATCACATCTTTGCTGTTCATTAACACACTGAAATATAGCATACTAAATAACAAAAATAATGAAATTGCCATAACTTCGTGAAATTGGCCCCTAGAATTTTATACCTTATCATATCAGCATTTTAAACATGTTGGATCATATTTCAACATTCATTACAAGATATTGACGACATTATAATATAAATGGTTACCCATTTTCACTCTTCCATCTAGTTACTGCCTGTTCTCCTATTAGGGATAAAATTTCATTACCTGCACGTTTATAAGGTCTGCTGGAAAGTTTTATTGTGCCTTTTACAGGGTGAGCCTAAAAAGTTGTCGCTTGTTTGAATTTAATGCCAAACATATGTTTTCAAAGTTGGTCACACTGATTTTTAGAATTCATATCCTATTTATATCTAGTGGTGATTATCTATTTATTAAGATTAAACTAAAAATTGAAACTTTTACATAACTTATTTTATAAAATTTATTTTAATGTTTAATTACTGAAGTTAATAATTAACTAATTCTGAAAAAATAGATTTACAACTATAATAAGGTTTATTATAATAAAAAAAAACAGCATGTTGAATAAGGTTAAACTAACTTTTAAGCAAAATATTCATATGCCCCAACTTTAGATGATAAAATAATCACGTTCAGTGTGCCAAATTTCAACTGACTACAACCTTTTTGGCTCATTTGGTATGTAATAGCTAGTGGAAAGTATTTAAAAGTTAATGAAGATATTCCTACTTTATAATTATAACTTGCCATTTTATTTGTAACAGCAATGGATATATGTTATTGTTATTACATAGCAAATAAAATATGCTTAAAATCTTTTGATAAGAATGTAGTATTTGATTATACATACACAAAGTGATTTAAAATATGCATAAATGAAGGTTTAGTTTTGAGGCTGAATGTTACCCTGAAAAAACCTTTATTTACCTTTCATTCAAGTTTTATACTCCTGAAGTTTTTTATAAAGTTTTATAAAAAGATTAAATATATTAAAAACACATGTTGGATAGTTAATGTAAATGCTTCATTTGTTAATAAAAGACAAAATGTTGGTATTTCATTTTTACGATCTGCTCAGTGTATTTATAATTTAGCATGAAACTCTAATAGAAAAATCTGCGCAGAGGTATATTTCTATACCAGAAACTTGAATCAAAATCCAACACCAATTTTTGTTTTAGATTTTATTAGATTTGGTTAGAAATCTTTCGATAAATCCAAGCTTGAACTAGAATTTAGGCAAAAATAGTTTAATGTGGAATGGCCTTTACTGCAGAAATAATTCATGTAAATAATTATATTTTTAGTGATGAATAATAGATCAATAATAATATTTTATAAGACAAAGAACCAATTTCCAATCTAGAGAGCCAGTTGTCTTATTATCATCAACAGTAATGCTGGAATTTTTAAGATTCAAAGAATAAAACATTTTATAAAAAGGGATGAGGATGGTGGTAGACCATTAATAAAATTCTTCATTATTTCATTAATAATTTTCATCTTTTGTTTATAAAACAAATAATTTTTCGATAGACCTTATAATAAATTTTAATACATTTATTTGGGTTTTTAAGCAAAATAATTTATAAATTGTGTGAAAATGTATTTAAAAAAGTTTTATGTTTATATTTAGATAACAGTACATTATCATGTGGACCATTCTCTCCATCCAATATTGGGTGTAGCATATCAAATGAACAAAATCATAATGAGAAAAATAGAAAAATAAAGTCATCACCCACACGAGAACGTATATTAACGATAAAATCAGAGTTACCATGGAATATGGAAACCATGGATTTATGTGAAAAACGTTCTGATTCAGAATATTCAATTGAAATGAATGCGAAATCAGTTCTAGAACTGTGCAAGTAATGTATTTACTTATATTAATTAAATACATTATTTTAATAATAAAATTTTCAGAGGTGAAGGCATCAATGGTGAAATTAGTAATTCTCTTATAGCAGATAAAGCTCCTCCTCCTGCTCCACCAGAACCACCTTCACATAAATTGAATCATCAACAACTCCTTCCACCTACACCATCTGTATATTTAGACAACAAAAAACATGCCTTTAGTCCGCAACTGCAAGAATTTTGTTTGAAACATCCAATTGCAGTAATTCGAGGTTTAGCATCTGCTTTAAAATTAGATTTAGGATTATTTTCTACAAAAACGTTAGTAGAAGCAAATCCTGACCACACAGTAGAGGTTAGAACACAGATACAACAACCATCTGATGAAAATTGGGATCCACAGTTAGGACGAAAAGTTTGGGCATGCATATCACATCGTTCACATACAACAATTGCAAGATATGCTCAGTACCAAGCTTCTAGTTTTAAAGAGAGTTTGAAAGTAAGTATTTTCTTTATATAGGGTGTAATTATTTGAACATCAGGGGAAAAAATAGGTAAAAGATAGTCTCTTAATATAGTCAATTAAAAATACCCAATTTTTTGAACAGAGAGGCTAAGATCACATTTTGAGAACTGCTATTAATTCTCATTGCTTTCTAAATCATGTGTTATGCAAGATAAAACTCATTACGTTAGTAATTTATTTATGTCATTGCATTTTATGATTTTTGTTTAATAAACTATCAAATAACAAATAATTTCTCAGTTTACTACAGCTATGATTACAAATGACTTTATAACTATAGCTTGTTTTAATATTATTCTGGCATTGTTTTGTTGTTTTGTGCCTTTTGTATCTGAACAGTGCCTTTTATTAAGGTTTGGATGGTTATTTTTTAAGCAGCCAGGCATAGGATTCTTTAAATCTTTAAAGGTCCTAATTATTTTTGTTATTTTAAATCTAAATCTATTTGTTGGTTTAAAATATGAATTTACATTAAACGTGGTATCACACAATATTCAAAATTTGTATGTACGTGGAGTCTGTTTCACTTAAGAAGTTATTAAGACCCAGACTTGCATGATAAACATAGCAAATGTACTGAATAGGGGGCCTTGGCAACTTCTTACAAGTAGTGGACTATAATAAACTGAATTTCACCCTAAAAATTTTGAGGCTTGATGACTACGAATTTTTTTCCTAACAAGTTATAAACGAAATTACCATAGACAATTGTGAAAGTGATTTTCAACAAAAGCACCAAAAACATTAACAAGCTGTGTGCACTTAAGGTTCTCCACACAATATAGTGGGATATTCCTAACTGTAAACCTAACTGTCTAGTGCTAACTTAAGAATGTTGGTCCACCAAGTTCAAAATTTGCAGTTCTAATGCAAACACTTGAGCACTTCTCACTTGTCCTCATTCGTGAGTTTGAGGGGTAAAAGACCCATGATCTCATAAATGCCAAACAATCCTGGTAATTGCTTTGGTCCTTGGAATATCCTGATTAGGAAAGCATTCTTAACATGAGCAATGGACAGTTTCTGCATCACCATGAATTTTACCATAAATCAAAACAATGTCTGTTGTTCAATTTATTCAACTAAGTAAACAATTCTTATTTACACTAATATGATGTTAATAACAAGATAAACACACAAAAAATGTAACATTCAAAAATTTAAATAACCACAACTAATACAGAAAAATGCAAAAATGTTCAGTACCATCTATTCTAATAAACTAAACCTAATAAACAGAAACAGCACGTTTCAGCTGAATACATCATCTAAAAATGGAATTTTGGTTAATAAGTATATACAGTGGAACCTCTTAATACCGGCCACCAAAAAAGACACACATATTGGCCGGTATTTAGAGGTGGCCGCTATTGGGAGGAACACAATTTAAAA
>JAHWXV010040110.1:0-12539 GCA_024586415.1 Phrixothrix hirtus
ATTTTAAATTGTGTTCCTCCCAATAGCGGCCACCTCTAAATACCGGCCAATATGTGTGTCTTTTTTGGTGGCCGGTATTAAGAGGTTCCACTGTATATGCGCATATTTTGGCTGGATTTAAATGCATATATTCCGCCCCCTAGTCATAAGTAATGAAATATAATGGGTGAAATTCGAAACTTCAAAGTTCATTTTCAGCCCTTATATAATAACAATCAAAAAACCTTGAAACCCCTATTATTTTGATGTGTAGAATTTCTATAAAAGTTTATATATCGATTCTAATACAAGGTTATGAGATAACCCCTAAATTGGAGTTCAAACTGTGATTTGGCTAGGATTTCAAAAATATTATGTAGCTAGGGTAAAATTGCATAAGAAAACAGATGTAGTGTCAATTTACAATCTTTTTCTACGAGCTTTAGCTTTTGGATTATTTAGCAAAAAACAAAAAAACGCATAACTTTGAGAGTGATTTTCACCCTTTAAATGGATTTTGTCAGTTATTTTCACCCAAGAATTCAATATTAAAAATTTTATCAAAATTAGTATGGGACACTTCACGTAGTTCCCTTGTAGGTAATAAAATTAATAGTAATCTCGACATGAGTTTGAGTGTTAGTAAGGATTATTTGTGTTAGTGCATGGAAGCTCTTGATTTTTCTGAAATTTGTTGAATACTGGTTGTATAAATTAGGCAAGTTAAATCTTTGAAGTAAATTTATTTAAATAAGAAATCGATGCTGTGACAAACATCACAAAAAATTAAATAAATCAATAACATTTTTTCATATGAACACAAGTTTTTTTCCTTATCAGTAAAAGTACAAAAAATTCTAACAAGAAGAAAGCATATGATTTGTATCTTGCAAGATTAATTGATGTTATTGCCACTGGACAAGATTTAATTGTGCAAACTAAAAACAAGACCTACGCATTAATATGTTAATTTCCAAGTTATAAGAAAACTTCAACCTATTTGTTAACATTTGGATTTCTATAGATTTCCAGAGACATCTGGCTCTTGGCTTTGCCAATTCATTTATGTTCCTAAAACTAAATTTTAATTTTGTATCATAGCTCTCTTCCACTATTAAATACTAATTTAAACATAAAAGGAATTGCCCTTTTTTGGCAGTAATTAATTAATGATTCGGCAACACTATCTGCAAATGTAGATTTAAAATATAACATACAAGTAAATGCTAAAATTCATTTGCCTTTTAAAAGAAAAGTTTATTGTTTAATCAGATTCAGGTCAAAAGTTGTATGAGTAACACTACCGTATATTGTGAAGTGTGGATCCCCAATCTTTATTACAGGTGTGAGCAGTACCCTCTTTTTCCTTGTCTTTTGCTACTTTTGTTGGCTGAAGATTCCTATTTTAGTAATTTGATAATTTGTTGTGGGAATTTTCCATTTTCATTCCTTTTGCGTTTTTCACTTTTCACTAACTACATTGTTTATTGTTTTTTAAGTAAACTCGAGAAATAGTGTATTTTAATTTAGATTATATACTGGTGGTTACTTTATACCACTTTAAAATTAAACACAATCTTGGCAAAATAGTGATTGGTTTTTCTTTGATACAGATGCATTGCAATTATTTATACAATAAATTATTCTTGTTTTATTTATTTTTCACACACAACTGACATCTTTATCTTGCAGCAAAACATTTATAGTAGTTTTATTAATTTAACTAATCTTCCCCCAAATTATTGCCACTCTTTGATTTATATTTTTTCTAATTTTATTATCTTACTCTTATGCTTTGGTTGTCCATGCATAACTGATTTCTGGTATCTGCATTGTTCCCAAACTTTATGTAAGAATAAGCCTGTTGCACATACTCCCATCTTTTTCCATATTTGTTACTACTTATCTTAAGCTTTTACAACATTATTTAAATTTAGAAAATTATTCAATTAGTGATTTTTCTTGCATAATTTGCCATTTTCCTTTTACAATTTGTATAGTCAATAATTTTATCTAAATTCTACATGAATTTTCCTTATTATTGTTTCTTATTAACACACAAATAAATTAAGATATTGCTTAGGATACATTTCTTTTTTATTTATTTAAATTTTACATTAAATAGCCTATGATACTTCTATTCTCCAACTTTTCTTAAATTATTTATTCTTGGTCAACTTTCCTTATGTAAAACTGATCTTAGGTCCTTCTTTTCTTAATGGACTAATCTTATTTTCTATATTTAATTTCCTTAAATTATTCCCACTAATTTTGTATAAATATCTTTCTCCGATTTTTATCCTCGCAAAATTTATTACAACAATGTACGGAATAGATAATTACTGTTTAAAAATAAAAGCTTTGACTTTCTTCCTTAAAATGTCAAATGTACATTTGTATTTCTGAAAAAGAAAATATGTTTTAAATAACTTTCACTATTAAAAATGTTTTACATTTAAGCCACTTTACACGATGTTAAATCTTACATAAAATTTATACACAATCTTTGTATTAATGTAATGAAAGTTTAAATCATTGTCTTTTTAAACTTAAATTGAATTTTGATAAATGTTCTAATATTATTAATAATTACAATCATGTTGTGTATAATTAAAATTTTGTGGAAATAGCTCAAAATTAAAATTGTAAATAAGTTTCATACTTTGACATAATTTGTATGTAATGTATGTATCTTTTATACAAATTAATGTGGATCAAACAGGTTTTAATGTTATACATACCTATTAAAATTAAAACATATGTCAATTTTAGTTATTTAACAAACAATTTTTTAAATAATTACTTCACAATAATTGATAGGCGTTTTATAGCAAAAATCAAATTTAAGTGATTTAAAAGAATACTTTATAGTATCTTTTAGTAAAACAGTTGTCAGCCATGAACTCGATAAAGTAATAAATGTAATATCATACTTTGTAAGAAAGTGGTAAAATGGTATGTATTTATGTTTTTAATCATGTTTTATAGTAAAGCATAGTCAAGGTTGTATTCATAACAGATTTTTACTCAAAAAATTATGTAAAATTTTGTCTTGAGCTAGATTGAAATTTTTCACAGATTTGTGTTCACAAGATCCCCTGTATTCGTGTGTTAAATAATGTACTGTATATTCTAAATACCCTGTATAGAGTGGAACTTCTATTGAACGAAGTTAAAAATCCAAGGGAGATATTCATGAAGTTCAAATTTTCTTAAAAAAGAAAATGCTTTATATTAGTGTGCTGAATTTACCTACATCATCACTCACCATAAAAACACATGATTTTCAATAAAATAATGATGATTAAATCAAAAGGATTAATAATCAACATTAAGTATATAATCCCTTTTAAGTAGGATACAAGAGAAGCCCTCCTTAAAAACATTGTACGTTAGACTACCATTATCTAAACACTACTAAAGAATTGCAAAGATTACTATAAGGACTAGCAGTTATTCTCAAAAATACTAAAGACTACAAGTTGCTTTTGAGAACACTCCCAAGATTACCAGAGAATACCAAACACTACCAGAGAATACTACAGACTACCAGATACTATTAAAACTACCAAAAATACCAGTTACAATGATGCAATGTGCCATAAACTTTTTGTAAATAGCAATAGTCTTAACAGAATTCTTATATTTTATTTATTGGCAAAACTTAAGATTTGATTATATTGAAAACTTTAATGGTGGCTGAGGCCATTGAACTGACTTATTTAAAATTTGAAATCTTTCAAAAACCTTTTTTGAAAATAAAACTACCCATTTACTATGATCCATCTCAAGTTTTAGATGCAGTATGGGCTACTGTTGCATAATCTAATTAATCCTATCACTTTTCAAAAAATATCTTTAAATATCAGATGCTAATGATGCCAAATAACTGTTTTTCATTGGGTATCTAGTCTGTTCATTCGGAGGACTAACAAATCCAGAAATTGAATCAGTTGATAAAAAGAATATATGTATCTTCCCAGTAATATCTGTGGCATCTTTTGATATTGAAAGTATTTTAGGCAAATTTATTTGTTCTACAAACTTGACAAATTCGGAAAAACGAACTTCACTTTCCTTGATTAATTCTGTGCTATGGATATTTTTTAGTATTACTAAAGAGAAAAATATGAACTTTTTAAGATTAGAATAAATTGTTTTGGTTGTTAATCTTCTTCCAGTTAAGAACATATATGTGTAAAAGTTAATAGATCTTCAATAAATTTGTGTTGTTTTTGTTTATTTTCAGCTTAAAATTAGGTTTAACCATTAAAACTACATATGGGATTATTTAAAAATGGGATTACTGTCATCTAGAAATTTGAAAGAAGTTTTGAAGCTGATTTCAATGATGTGCAATACATCGTATTTGTTTCTAAAATTAACAACAATCTTGCACACCAAAACAAATGAAGAAAAATATGGCATCTAAGCATTTGTGAAAGGTCCTTCTAAATATATTTTTAATGGTGTGTTAAAATATACACATATACAGAATGTCCTATTTAAAAATCAAAGACCATTGTCATACCTTTCAAATGTGATATGCAATTATTTCTCGACTTTCACATTACCAAAGCTTTTAGTTTTTTGATATTTTCAAAAATAATTGTGTAATTTCACAAAAGAACATTTTTGCATAACAACCCTATACATAAGTGTCATTTAATTACCCTGTGTATAATAGACAAGTATAACTTATCCAAACTTATCATTTATTTATTAAAAAAGATATTAAAATTTAATCTTGAATTTAATAAGTCCCGATATACTATTTAAAAACATCTTTTAATTTATATGATATGTAGAGTTGAACGTAAAAGTAATGTCCTTTAAGACAGAAACCACTATGCGTACTAGTATAACAACATACAAATAAAGTAAATTATCTGTCTCAGTCTTAAGTGACATTATTATAATAAATAAGAGAAAAACATCAATAATGATGCTCAAAGACATAAAACATAATCTGTCTCACATAACTTTACACCTATGTCATAGCGCAATATTACCTACTAATAAAAATATGGATTGAATATCTAGATAGAACTTGTGAAACACCTTTTATTTTTAAGCACACTCATATATAATTACATATAAAAGTTATTTGGTTAAAATAATTGATATTTTTATTGACTCCGGTTATGAACCTTTGAACGTTTTAATTCAATATATTAAATTAAATTTTGATTATTGTATGTTTATTTTGCTGCTAAAAAAAATCCCTATCCATTAAACTTTAATTAAATTGTCATTTAAATTGTTTTGGTTCTATTAGGAAATTCTTATGGTTTAATGAATATCATGGATTCTGAGAAATCCAAAGCGACTACTCCTCTTTAAAAATAATTTAATCCAAGATATTTAATTATTGACGTTTTTATCAATGAATCAGAAAATCTTCAGATAATTAGGGAGAAAATATATTTTATAGTCATGCATACTCAGCTGATTTTTAGCTTGTATTAGTCAGTGGTAAAATGCATTCTTTTGAAATACTAATAAAAGATTGGTGAAATTTAAATTTAAGAAATTTTCCCACTAAATAGTTTTTGTTGTTCGATTCAACAAAATGTATTCTTTGTTAGAGGATTTCCTGAGAGTTCCTTGTTTGAAACAGATGTTTTGCATCATTAATTTTTTTAATCAAGAACTCAGTTCTGTTATGCTTTTGTGACCTAGAGTTTGTGCCGTTCTTTCTTTTAGAATGTCGATTCACTGAAAAATGCAGTAACTTGAAAATTCCCATTGTTAGAGCTCCGTTAATGATCACCAAAAATACTATTCTTTTGTGTTTTTGTAACAAAGAATTCTAATAGTAAGGAATTAAAATTGGATGGTTTTTGGTAACAAAAATTATGTAAACTAGGCTCAGCATGCAAGTCATTTTATGATTTAATTAATTCAACTCAACCTAGAAGAGATCTATGACTTAAGTTTGAAAGCTTTTTAAATCAGTAATTATCAGCTCTTTATCAGAAATATTTTATTACCATCAAGGGATCATTGAAATTACAGATTTCTCTATAAGTTAGAATAGCATTATAATTTTCATTAGCAACCCAATTAAAGTAAATGTTATGTTGCGTGTAAACTTCTAAGTAAATGTTTAAATACAGTGTGTAATCCAACTTTTAGCATTATTAGATCAAACTTTTGGTTACTCACTTATATTCTATTAATTCATGACCATTGCCAATTAAATCAGTTAAGTATGCATATGTGTAACCAAGGTGTTTATATCTAAGTTGTTCTTCAGTTCATACAAATGTATAAGCATAATTCTAAAAATAAATAAACAAAACCTGATCTGACTTGAACCTGATGTGACTTTAACCTGATGTGACTTTGTATCTTTTAATTTGTTTTATTATATTTATTTATTTTAAATATAAATCTTTTATCCTAGTAGCTAGTAGGCTACAGATATTTGTTATTTCAGACAGTGAGTAAAGTAAGAACATTATACATTGCCTCTGGTAATAATTTTAATTAGTAACCGATGTCAGCATTGTAGCTTGAGCTTACATAATCCAGTGGTGTTATTATAATCTGAATGACTTCATATTAAGAAATCATCACTGTTATTTCTTCAAGTTTAGTTTACAACCATCTGTATTTCATCTTTAGCAATCTTCACTCGATTTTTTTTGTCATCACTTGCTTTGTATGTTTAGCTTTAGAATGAAAAGCACGGTTAAGCCCCCAAAGCTAGTGGTGCCCATATATATATATCTGATTCGAGTATTTACTTTAGCTCTTTTAAAGTGGTTTGTCACAGGTATCATTTCATTCTATAAAATCCACTCACCCCTCTGGCTGACACAACATCGCCATCTTGGAAGTTGTGTAGAAAAGCCATCAAGGGCTTAAAATCTATTTTGACTGTGACAAACTTCAACTATAATCTGTTATATATAAACCAAGTTTTTATATTACTATAAATAAGGATTAATACCTGATTATGTACTTATAGTTTTGAAATTGTAGTAAACACGTATGGGATCTAAATACAGCCACATTTAATTTTTCATCATTCATATTTATATTTTTGTATTTAATTCAATTATATTGTAAATAAAGTGTAGTTCTTTTTGTGCTAAATTGCACCAAATCAACATGAACTGAAAACCTAGCGTTACAAAAATTGTATGAGTGTTGTGTGAGTGAAAATTTTGATCATAAATCAAATAATATTATCATTGAGTTGTAGAAATTATAAACTAAACACACACCATTTCCATAATGGTTAGTGCATATAAATCAAAAATATTGCACTTCAACAAATCTGTTCTATAACATTGATGTAAAGATTTATGAAAACTCTAAAGACCACCCATTATAGGAATGATTTTTTACATTGTTGGCCAACTAGTAAAAAAACTTAAGATAATTTTAAACAGTTCAATATAATAAAATTTTAAAAGGATACAATCGAACAAAAATATATAAGTTCACTTTTAAGAATCTTAATCTGTAAATAGAATTTCTAGCCATACTGATTAATTGAGACTCAATTATATATGATTTATTTCTCTAAATCACTTTTATGTTCATAAATCATAACATATCCATGTTAGTTAAAAGAAGTTTAATGTACAAGTATTTCTTGGAAGATAGTAAATTAAATTACAAGTTCGTTTACATATTGTTACAGGTTGTAGTACCAAAGGCAAAGGGAGAAATTCTAGGAGTAGTAATTGTAGAATCAGGTTGGGGATCTATGTTACCCACAGTTGTTATTGCAAATTTAGCACCATCTGGTGCTGCAGCACGTTGTGGACAACTAAATATAGGGGATCAAATTATTGCTATTAATGGAGTAAGCCTTGTTGGATTACCGTTATCTACTTGTCAAAATTATATAAAGAATTCTAAGAATCAAACAGTTGTAAAATTAACTGTAGTTCCTTGTGCACCTGTTGTAGAAGTAAAAATTAAACGACCAGATACTAAATATCAATTAGGCTTTAGTGTACAAAATGGTGTGGTATGTATACATTTTATAAGGCTAACTTTTACTACATAATGAAAAATATAGATTTGCAGTTTACTTCGTGGTGGTATTGCAGAAAGAGGAGGGGTTCGTGTTGGCCATCGGATTATAGAAATAAACAATCAAAGTGTTGTAGCTGTACCTCATGAAAAAATTGTAAATTTACTTGCAACTTCAGTGGGAGAGGTAAGATATTTATTTAAATGTAAATTTCTACAACCGCTACCATAAAAGAATAAAAGTATTATACAGGATGTTCAAAAATGAATGATGTAGTTTGATCATTATTGAGCAATACGTGATAAATGTCATGACAAGAAAGTTTTTCAATTGAAATCAATAGAAAATTAGTTTGTAGATGGCACCTTGTTGCAAACAATCACTAATAACGTGCATTAAAGTATCTTTTACAGCAGCTGTTCAAAATGATGGTGTTATGATGTATATCTCTTGAATATTTTTGTAAAAATAATGGGTCAAAGTTTTAAAAGGCTCATATTGTAAAGTTGTTAGATTAACAGGTTGACTACCCTAGTGATCATGTATGACTGCCATCATATAGAAATATATTTTGGTTTATTATACATAAATGATTGCTTTTAACTGTAATCTACATATGAACATGACCATTAAGGTATCTCTGGCTATGGGAGGTAGTACTAACATTTTACTAGCAATCTAATTTACTTCATAAAAATAAAGCACACATGTTTTGATATTTTTGTTTAAATCTAATGTAAGCTTTAACACAATCAATTAAAAGTATTAAAATTATCATCATTTAATTTATTAACATCACTATCATTTTGTAACAACATTAACTGTAAATTATTTTTCAAACGACTGTTCATGGTATTTTATATCCTAAATGGCAGTATATTCACTGCACAAATGACAAGAAAACACCTTTGAAATCAAATGTAAATAATAAAACTATGAGGTTTATTGCTGCAAATGACGACCACTGCAATCAAGAAATGGATATGCCACTGGGCTCTGACATGTACAGGGTGTCCCAAAACTAAATGCATTACATTAGCAACAGATACATCTTGGTACACACGGCAAAAAACGTTTATAAACAATTTGTCTAAATTACCTAGTTTTTGAAACAATTGCAATTAAAGTGTCTAACAACAAAATGACATATGATTTGACACATATCAACTGATTATTAAATATCTGTAAATGTATTGAATAGATAATTGCTGTTTAAAAAACTTTGATTTTCTTCCTTAAAATTTCTAGATGACTTAATTGTGCACACTTAAAATAAAAACGAGTTTTTACTTAATAGATTAAATATGTTAAATTTTATACAAAATTTATAAACAATCTTTGTGCTAATATAATGAAAGTTGAAATCATCACCTTTTTAAACTTAAATTGCATTTTGATAAATGTCCTAATATTAATATTTATAATCAATTGTATTGTGCATAATTTAAATTTTATGGAAATAGTTCAAAATCAAAATAACAAATAAGTTTCATACTTTGATGTAATTTGTATGCAATGTATGTATCTTTTGTATAAATCAATGTGTATCAAACAGGTTTTAATTTTATACATACCTACTAAAATTAAAGCTTGTGTCGATTTTAGTTATTTAATAATTATTTCACAAATAGTTTATAATCAATAAGCATGTTAGAGAAAAAAGGAAATTTAGGCGATTTAAAAGAATATGTTTTAATATCTTTTAGTAAAATAGCTACCAGCCATCAACTCAATAAAGTAATAAATGTAGTATAGTACTTTGTAAACAGAAATAAAGTGCTATGTATTTACATTTTTAATTATGTTTTATAGTAAAGCATGGCCAAGGTTGTATTCATGACAGACTTTTATACAAAAACTTACATAAACTTTTGTTCGAGCTAGATTAAATTTTTTTATAGATGTGTTTACAAAGGACCTGTGTACACTCTTTATATAATACGTCTTATATTCAAGACACCCTGTATAATCAACCTAACATTTTTATGAAAGTCTTTCGAAAAATTAGTTTATTTTTAAAATTTGTGGTAAGATTAGGTTTAACACTAGATTTACTGAACCCTCAATTTGACAGATTCCGAATTTCATGTTTGCAATTACAAAATCCATAAATATTATTTTTTAATAATATAAGTTGACGTTTAATGAATTAAAAGTAGATATAATTTACCAAAACATAATATTTATGGATTTTGTAATAGCAAGCGCAAAATGTGAAATCTGTCAAATTAAAAGGTTTCATAAATCTATTGTTAAATAACCTTAAGAGACTAAATAATAAGCATGACATCTAGGAATTATTGTTTAATTTTTTAGTGGCAATTAATCTAATAAACAAAAATTTTGTTGTGATGTTTAAAACTCAAAAATAAAAAATTAAATTACATTTAATTTACAAATAAATGCATATTACATACATTTATTTTGCAGATATTAATGAAAACTATGCCCACATCAATGTTTCGACTGCTAACGGGTCAAGAAAATCCAGTTTACATATAATAAACTTTGTTAATGGACTAAAAGTGCCTAATTATAGTTATATTGACCTCTCAATGCAAGTTATAAATCAAATCTGATTGGTCTTGCTTCTGTTGTAGATCTATATATTTTTTATTGTACATGTTTTGTAGACTGAAGACAATACAAGAGAGGCAGTGCTTTACAACAACTGCGCTTTCATAATAGACCATATCTCTTTATTGTGTATTCTATTTGTGACTCCTAAGAGCATAGACCAAAGACTGGTTGGATAAACAAACCTATTTCTAAATATGAAATTTTAGTATTATCTTCTTTTTTGTTATTTTTATAGAAAAATGGTTTATTTATCCAATTATTAAATACTGCTGGCTCAATAATCAGTGTAGTATTATATCTAGTCAGCCGCTATTAGATTTTTAAATTGCGCATCTTTATTTATAAAGGTATTAGATTTTCTCTAAAATTGAGAAAAAAAACAAAATAAATCAATAAGTTGGTGCTTAGTGGAGATGATCTATTATCAAATGTTAAAGCATCATGCAATGTATATTTCTATCTAATAAGTAAAGATGGAATGAAAGATTTATTTTTTGCAGCTACCAATTACCTTTTGTATAATATAAATCTTGCATCCCATTCCTGTTTATTTTATATCATTTTATTTATTTAGATATAAGATTATCTATAAGACTAAAACCTCATTTTCTACAATGCTTTTGTCGTATATTTCAACTCTGTATATTTCACATTGACGGCCTTACTTCTTTAAAACTTAGCACTTACCATATCAAGTTTACATCATGTTATTTCCATTGTCATAAGTTTCAATATATGTGCATGATTAAACATGATGTTACATTTATTTCATCTATATAGTAAATAAAATTTGTGTGTTAAACCTATGTACAAACTATGATCTATAATACAGCATACTACTACAACTGTTTTAATTTTTTTTTATTTTTCAGAATAAATAACAATGCATTTTCTAAATTTTGTTTTAAGAATTAAAATTAGATATAGCGGACTGCCATTTATGTTCGCTTATAACATCAATTTATATAACACAATAAAATGTTGCAACAGTATTAATAAATTGTGATAAACACTCTTGTATAGCATATTTTAATTTTCTCTTAGAGAAAATGTTCAATTTCAAGTTTTCAAACACTTACCTTTTCATATTATTAACTAAAATTATTGCACTTGATAAGAATATTAAAAAAAGGTATGCAACTTGGGGATTTACATGTTACTACCTACATAGTAGGTAGTAGATATAGTATATTGTATAGAACATGCATTTTAAGAAATTTTTAAAGTAAACAAATAGTATTCAAATCATGTACTTATACAGGGCACTCATTTTAAAACACCACCTCTACTATTTCGGTATCCAGACAGATTTGTGAAATTTGCTGATATGACAATTTTGTTATTGAGATGGATCTATGTTTATGTAAAAAATTCCTATTATTTCTCTACCCCTAGATCCACCCCTTCAAATATATTAAATTGGAAGAGATGTTGAATAACATTATTTAAAAGAGATTTTGATTCTCTACATTATGCCATTTAGATTTTTTAATTTTAATGTTCCGTTACAGAATAGTGCTTATTTGAAACTTTACATTAATAAAATTGAAACAAATTATGGATCTTAGAAGTCATATTTAATTTTACATTTTAATTTAATTCAATTCAATTGTTAACATCATTAACAAACAGTATCCAATACATTTCTTGTAAATCATTTTGGTACAGTGCCACCAAGCTTAAAAAAGCCCCGGAAAATATGTGAACTAAAAATAATAACAAATGGCAGCAACCAATCATATCGCTGTATTTAAAAATGTACATTCTGCGTTCAATCTCATTTTAATGCTGTTTGACATTTTGTGTGTGCATTAAAACTGTCTTATTTTATATTTTCTCTTGCATTTTACGATCTATTTAAACCTAATAGTCTGTTTCAAGATGCCAGTTTACCGTCGATAAATCGATTTTGGTAAGTAAATTAATATATACATACGTCATATTGCAATGATGTATTAGGGTTATGTTAAACACTAATATAGCC
>JAHWXV010040111.1:0-13640 GCA_024586415.1 Phrixothrix hirtus
ATTTTAAATTGTGTTCCTCCCAATAGCGGCCACCTCTAAATACCGGCCAATATGTGTGTCTTTTTTGGTGGCCGGTATTAAGAGGTTCCACTGTATATGGAAAAAATCCTGAAAAGCGAAAATTTTCAAGAGTTTATAAAATACAGGGCAAAATTTAGGATCGACATCATTTTGAGTTAATATAACTTTTAAAAAGTTCCATGGCATTATACCAATCACTAACCAAAGAGAATTGCAGCACGGAAGGACACAACAAACTTAATGAAAATAAAATTCAAGAAGTTGTTGATAAAATTATGAAAATACCTAAATATCATTCGCATTACTGCCAGGAGGCAAAGGCCAAATTTTTGCCACCAGATGTAACATTTTACACTCAATTTAGTTTAAAATTCAAGTCGCTTAAAAAAGATATCTGCAATATTTGTGACAGCCTCAAAATGCAAGTCGACACACTTAACAGTTAACATGTAGAAACAGCAGAGAATGCTATAAAATTAAGACACGATTTTTAATTAGCTGAACAAAATAAAGAATATGAGTTGAAAAAGGTGTTATTCTTGCCATGAATCCCAACAAACATTGTTTGTAAAACATCAACTCTGGGTATACAATTCTGGGATACATAATGGAAAGGAAAATTGAGAATACTGCTATGTGTGGGCTGAAGGAGTTGCAGGAAGAGGAGCTTAGGAAGTATGCTCTTGTCTCTTATGACATTTGCTGCCAACAGCTGTGATCAGAGCTGCTAGGCATTTTGACTATGTGCCGTTGGCTCCAATCAGAGGCAAGAGGTTACTTTTATGAAATTTATTAGTTTCTCCTTGACATTCACAATAATTATATGCGTTTTAAGTTGGCGTATTAGAAGAGTGTTTTTCTGAACATTCCAGCAAGTTGGTTAGAATTAGTTGTTATTAGAATCTTTTAGTGTACAATTAACTATCAATTGATACGTAACATATACTTCTTGTATTTTGAGTTTTTCATTAAGTTTTAGTTAGTTTCAAATTGTTATTAGAATTTTATAGTGCATATTAACTCTTAGTTATTACGTAACATATATTTCTTGTTTTTTATTAAACTGGTTTGGAATTGGTTGTTATAAGAATTTCATCGAGTATCTACAGAAAACTTTCAGTTATTATGGAAAATATACTTTTTGTGTTTTGAATTTTTAATTTGTTTTTCAAGTTTCCTGTTTCAAAAAAGTGAAGTTTCTTCTGTCATATACATTCGAAGTTGCCAGCATCTCATGCCAAATCTCTTCGTCAATGCCATCGACTCTAATTGGTCGTAAAATTTTCATTTTTTTAATATATTTTTCATTATTATAGTGTCGCATTAACCTTAAAATTTAATATTCCACCAAAAATTTCATATAGGCACAAAAATTAATTGGCCCATAGCAGTGACCGTCAGCAAAATTGTTAAAACACATACAATGACATATATTATCAAATATTCGACACCTCATACCTCATCATAATATTAAGCTTAGTCTTATATTAAAATTAATTTTACGTAGCTCCCCCAATTTGACTGACAATTCTAAAATTTTTGTACATGCGACATAGTGGTTTGCCAAATGATTCTGATTTTGGTGAAAATAGAATCCATTTTGAAATATCAACAGTGATTGTATTTACCAAATGACTACATTAACATTATGAGGTTCTATTCCAAATAAAGCCACTTGATACATACATACAATGTACAATCTCTTAATTTTGAATTAGAGATTTGAATAATATTTGTATAAATAGCAATAGCATAGTAGTATTAGCAGCACTAATAATGTATTTGTAAAATTATCACACGAATTTTTAAAATATGTTACATGCATAACTTGTTTACGGCTAGCTTTTATTAGGGAACAACAATTCTAATTATAAGAACCCTACTAAGGATACAAATGAGCTTGTTTCTTGCATATTATTTGAAAATCTTTTATTAATCTAGGAAAGGAATCGGTATCAATTATTCATCAAATCGAAGTTCTCCAAAAAATCAATTTCTTGAAAAAATAGGTTTCTTCTATGAACACTTCCAAACTGTTCACACACTGCCGACCATAATTTATCCTCGAATTTATCTATGCTGTTGTCGATGTGTAAATACGTCTGTTACGATGATTTTACACACTCCATTGCCACCACTAATAATGCAAACAATTGCTAAATTCCTAAACCTATATCAAATTATTGTATACAAGCTGTTTCATAAACAACGGACAATGCTATAGCCTCGATATTTATTATCGGATTTGAATGAAACAAAAACCACATCAAATAACTTAAAGAGTACTATATGCTGGCATTAAGAAAATCAGCGTAAATCCTGCCTTCCTTAGAGTGGTGATTGCCAACTATTTTTCTTTAAATAGCTTGTTATAGTCTTTTTGACTGATTCTTGTAGTGATTTCTCTTCTGATTTCAAAAATGTATAACATCCACTTTTGCTTTAAACTTCAGGAAAAAAAACGACATTATTCTGATAAAAACTAATACAGGTCAGTGGAAAAACATACATTGGGAAACAACTGATATAAGCTTCATTTCATTTGTTAGTGAGTGTTGAATGGTTTACTTATTAGGTGGCAAAAAGGATCACCGAGAATTAACCGATATGTTGCAAGTTTATTTTGAGTGCCGCAAAAACAGTCACGCAGCAGTACACATACCTATCGGAGCACCTTCTAGGTAGGGAAAGTTCCACATTCCAAAACTTTATAAAGTTGAAAGCTAACCTAAGAAAATATGGATCTTTTAAAAAGCAGAAATCAACCCAGTGTGAATACCGGCACAAAAATCTGGAATTGAATATTCTTTTATATACGGAGGAGATCTTATTCTTTTACGCATGAAATTGTGAACAATTTGAGAACATTGAACAACACAGTTCATTTAATTTAAAACAAGTACAAATTTAAACCATATGTTGCTCAAAAATTTATCTTATCCGAGAAAATGATAGGGAACGAAGGTTAGAATTTTGTAATTGTATTTAGTTAAATTATAAGAAGATCCTATGTTTTGTAAAAAATGATCTGGTTTTATGAATGCACGTTCAGCAATAATGCATTTTTGACAAACATTCAACGATGAATGTTTGCAGTAGCAATGCTGGAGTAGGGAAAAACCCAGAATTTTTATGGGACGTAATTTTCAAAATAGCTTTAGTTCAAATGTCTGGTGTGATATTCTCAGTGATAGATTAATAGGACTCATTTTTATAAATGGAACTTTGGATGTAGTGAACTACCATGCACTTATTTACAAGAGTTTTTGGATGGATTGTTCTTAACCAAATTGAATGGACTCTACCTTCAGTAAGACAAAGTTGCGTCTTACAATAATATGAGCAAACAAAGGTTATCTTTGAGATGTTGCAAGCGCCCTTTACATTTTTCACAAAAAGTAGCAAGATGTTCTTATTTAGCAACCCTGAAAACCCTATTACACACAATTTAAATATAAGTACTTCGAAAGTGAACAATTTTTCTGAAAAAATAAAATCAAATAAATTCCTTACAATGCTCGTAACTTTTTAAGAAAGCAAAATGGCATCAAGATAAATTGGTCTAAATCGGTCGATTTTAACCCACGGAAGTGGCCATTGAAGTATGGCCTATTTTTTTTACTGAACACCCTGTGTATATCTGTAAAATAATAATAAAAATTGTATTTGTAACTATTACCACTTATAAAATCCAAATTCAAATTTGGCACTGTAATTTAGATTGTATATGATAAAATAATAAAAATTTTAGCTTGATATCACTAATATTTTCATTGGTTATTTGCTCTCAAAGTTTGTATCATTTTACCTTAATTATGTTGTTTTCATACAAATTGTCTCCTCTTCCTAACATCTTCAATGCATACGGATTCCCTACTTATATATTATATCGCCTCACAGAATCTATATTTCTCTTTATCTTTTCTTTTAATTCCAATATTCACTGCAAAAGTGTCTAGGCTGAGCTTATGGAAGCCCTACCAATTGCATTTATATACTTAGCAAACAAATTAGAAGTTTAAATCTTTCAAATATAATATTCTGAAATTCTCCGATTATAACACAATAAGGGTTTCTGATAGCAAAAAGGTAACTGCCCTAATTCTACTAGATTTTTCAAAAGCGTTTGATACTGTAAGTCATTCGCTCCTATTGGCAAAATTGCATTACTCTTGTTTTGACGATACTGCAATTAACCTGTTCAGTTTTTATTTAACCGATAAAACTATGGTAATAAAAATCAAAAACCAATTTTTGGATACATTTGCTATCACGTTGGGAGTACCACAGGGGTCAGTGTTAGGACCTCTTTTGTTCACAATGTATACAGCTGATATTTTAAATTCAATAAGGAGTTGTAACGTACAAGCATAAGCAGATGATACTCAGTTATATAGATCTTTTTATTTTACTGACAGAACTGAAGCATTTAAAGACATCAACAATGATATAAATGTAATCATACAACTTAGTTTGGAGCACAATTTGAAACTTAACAAAAGTAAATCAAAACTACTATTCTTTGGAATTAATAAGCATACTTCAGATCAAAATATATTATATCAAAATTAAATATCATTTATTGACTGCCATAGATTTTGATACTAAATTGCATTTTAAATCACATGTCTCCACATTACTGCAAAAGACATACTCTTCACTTAAACCATTATATGCTAATCATGATATATTAAATTTAACAAAGAAAAAACTGTCATCTGAAATGCTCGTTTTATCTTATTTTAATTATTGTAACTTCATATATAGTCCTTGTCTTAATGCTCAAGATAGGTATCGAATTCAAAAAATACAAAATTGGCGTTGCCATTTTGTTTATGGACCACGTATCAACTAAAATTAATGATCTTCATTGGTTAAGGATGGAAAATCGGTGGAAATTACAGTTGGGTTCATATACAAATGATCTGCTCAAATCATTCGTCTCCTCAGTATCTACAAAGCTAACGCCAAAGAATCTGATACACTCTGCGAACATTAGAAATACACACATTCTTACCATGCCTCAATACGCATCAGCTTTATTTCGGAGAAATTTTACTTATAATGCCACATTGTTTTATAACTCGATATCCTCACATGCTTAAATTATAAAAGGTTTAAAGCGTCATTGAAGAAACACTTATATAATTTACTATGCAATAATTCAACCTAAATTATCCTGCCTATACCTAAAACTATAATTTAATATTAGATTACACGTAAATGTTTAATTTATAATAAGCTACCAGAATCTGCTGGTTAAATAGAATAGCTTTTAGCTAGATTTCACCGGTAGGTTGTTGATGTAAAAAAAACATTAAAAAAATAAAGGTCTTATTTATTTATTTATTTTTTCTGCATAGCTCGAGTAATATAAATTTTTCTTTAACCTGTTGGCGTGTCAAATAGATTTTGCCTTATTTTTATATTAAAAAGCTATTTTAAATATTTGAAAAAATTTCAAGCTTGTCCCTTAATGTCTAACACATGGGTTTCATAATTTTACTACTTTGATTAGAAGAAATTTGTTTAATTTTAGACTAGATTAACACCCCATTCTGAAGTACACATTCACAATATAAAGTAATGGCAGCTGCATGTCTATTAATATTAATCTTAATTCACACCAAAAATTCTAGTCATTTTCATATTTGGTTGATTTATTTTAGTATGTGTACATATTTAATTTGTTTTTCAGCATGGGATGATAAGGCTTTTATTTACTTGATATAAAGATAATCAAGATGGTTTTAAAAGTACCTCTGTTAAAAATGATGCAGTGTAGGATAAAATTCGACAATGAATGAACACTAAAGTTAGATATAATTTTATCAGGCAACAAAAAGATAATGGGAAAATATGAAAAAAAATTTATGTTAAAGAACATAATAAAATAACAGGTATGACATCAAAAACCTATAGGTATTATATGACATGGAGGATCTATTTAGAGATAGACCAAATGCAAATCCTATTGCTATCACATCTAATGTAAAGGGCCAAAGATGAAAATACATCATGTTCAGAAAACAATATTCTAACAGATTACCAACCTATATGAAAGAAAAGTAAGATCGATTGACAATTACTTTCATGGATTGAGCGATTTATATACATTCTAAAGAGCAAGAAAATCGATGTGAACAGCATCACCAATAAAAAATAGCTGCTATTGAAAATGCAATAAATGTGTTTCAGAATATAATGGAGAAGTTAACCAAGAAACTTTAAGTCAGATATTATAATTTAAGATTGTTGTAAGTACATCTTAAAGTGCTAAAATAGCCAAGAAATTATACAATATGTGAACAGTCTTAACATATTCATTGCTACTGATAAAAGGGGAAACCTATACCATGTACCTCCACATTATTTTGACCTTTTTGGTTTGGTACCATTGTAGGAATACATTTTTTAGTGTTATATATCCCTCCTCTACCCTTTCTTGTTAGTTGTGTCATATGCACATGACTATGTAATCAGTATCTCTAGTGAAAGTGTCTTTTACATGGGTCTGTAATTTGCTGTTGTAAGTTATTTTTGTCAACATTTGCATAGTGAAGGTCATAATTAGTTATCAATAATATATTTATTAAATATTTAAAACATAAACTTTAAAATTGAAAAAAATAAACAAATCTATATAAAAAAACATCCATTGGTTTTAACAAATCCCAATGCACCCTGAAATAATAAGAAAATAACACACAATCACAATGCCGCAAAGAACATTTACTCTCTTAAGAAGTATTTATTATGAACTGAACCTTATAAATGCAATAACGAACTACTCAGACCTGTGTGGCTGGCATATTTAAAAAGATTGCACTTTACACACGTCCGTGTACTCAGCATTATTATGAATTAAATATAAAATCTGACTGAATAAATATACTGATCTACCATGTGCTTCTAAAGATTTTTTGTTGCTGCAAAAAGAGACTTCATTAACCCCATAGCACTAGGGGTGGTTTATACATGACCCTTCATATAAATAGGTATGTTTTAAGTTTTCATTAACAAGATTTTTAGTTAAAAAGGATTTAAAAACATAAGATATACAAAAAAATCGCAAAATAAATCATTTGTGATAGTAATCTACATCATATAACGGCTTGTCCATGTGTAAAATTTTTATGCTTATAACTTAATATATAATTTAATCACTATCATGTGTTTCCTGATTTAAATTGTTCTTAACGTTTTTTGAAAATATGCATATGCATCTCTCACATTGTTAGTCCAAGATTTAAGCATTTTTGGGTTATCCGTAATGAAATGGTTAAAAATATTATTTTTGTTCTGTTTCTTTGTCATTTATTTCACTTAATGGCTATGTTGATTAGTTACTATAATTTTCATTATATCTATTTTGTTCATACATTACGTATATTTTCTTTGTAAATGTATAATTAAAAATATTTTATAGTATGCAAGCAGATTCTTTAAAAATTTTAAAATTTCATTATGCAACACATTCTCATAAAAACACAGGGATACCTACAATTAGAAAGAAGCAAATTTATACAAAAATTCTTACAATTTTACAAATAAATATATTTCCTGTAATATTATGTAAAATTCAAAACCTTAATATGAATTAAAACTTTAATAAAATAAAAATATGAAACCTTTGCAAAAACCAAAAAGTTAAAACATTGTCAAAAGCTTTAAAATTAATTTAGTAATAAAACAAAAAATATTGGAGTCAAAAAATACAAAAAATGCAATTTTTCGAAAGGTGTAAAGAGAATAGTGTATGTTCTTGTAACAGGTGATAGAAAATCAAAAATAAAGCAGAAAAGACGGTATAACTATTTTTGCTATTTCCAATAGTTAGGAAGATATTGAAAATTAAAGTTATTGCACTCTGGTAACCTTACATTGATATAAATAATTTCCTGCAATGCAGAACCATTTGTTTAGGGTAATAAATGATAAAGATTATTGTGAGTTTAAGCAGCAACAAAAACCATATGCTACCATTCATAACTGCAAAAACAAAATACATATCAATTCATTAAATAGTGTAATAGCAATGATTACATTGTTAAAAGAATTACAGGAAAGATATAAATTCTAAATTATTTAATGTAAATAATTTGCAAAGGTCACTGTGCTGAATGACCTTCATTCTTAACTATGATAAATTGTAAAATAAAAGATCAAATTTGCTTTTGTAATAATAAACTTATTAAAAATTTTAATTTTACCTTTAGCTAGCTCATTTACATTTCTCTCAGGGTTTTTCAATACACAATAACTGTCGGATAGACTAACCAGCTAAAAACACTTTTATATTTTAATTTATTTATTAAAACTAGATTCAAACTAAGATCTATATTGACAAATGAAGTATAAGCAGCTAAATTCCTTTTTTTGGAATAATTTATCATATTGTTCTAGTTTCCTTTTCCTATTATTTTATACCCAAAATATAAATAAAACAACTGGGAAGGCTGTATTTTTATCTTATTAAGGCATTATTAAATATTATATTGGATATAAGAATCTAACATAATTCTTAAAACTTACAAATTAATCCCCAAACAGATTTACTGACTTCAACTAAGCAAAAGAAACTTATATTTAGAATATGGTTCAACTAATTACCAATCAGTAGACAAAAAAGGACTTTTTTAAAAGTTCTAAATAATGTCATTAACTCAAAGTAAGTAGCCAATTTATTTTCTGATGTTTGTGTTTTTGAGTTAAGGAATAAATAATAAAAACTGTGCTCAATTTACTTTGAATTGATCACAGTAATGGCAGTTTGTCTAATTCTAACAAAACAAAAAGGTAATGCACTATAACAGTATTTAATGTTTTAAAAGGGTTTAATTGTCTAATTACTTATAATTTAACAAAGATGCAAATGTTATATTATACAGGGTGAGTCATAAGTACACTGATAAAGTTCATCAGCAGATTCCTATGTTAAAATAACAAAAAAGTTTGTATGTAGTACGGTCCAGTGATGCATGATTTCCTAGATATCTGCAGTTAAAGATGGGATGAAGAATCATTAATTTTATTTATAAAATCTAAACGAATCAACATTTTCTTCAGGAGTTCAAAGGTTATTTTTGTTCAATTAAGGGTCACTTTTTGATGTAAATTCTGTGTTTCAAAATTGTTTGTAAGTGATTAAACCTGAGGGCGCTATTGCTTTTCTTATTGACACTTTCTTATTTTTGAGATTTTGTTAAATTTGATCGGAAATTTAAGATCGCTCATATCTATGGTAAAAATAAAGTACTTTTATTTTTACATTGAAAATATGCACCATTTCTGAGTTGACTATTTTTCTGCAACCGTGCAATTTATGTGACAAATAAAAATAAATGAATATGGTTGTAGGTTTCTGCCTGTTTACCAGTAAAGGCGGTTATGGAGAATTCATTATTTTAGTTCCCTTGGTTAATGAGGAGAAACGTTAATCTAATAATTCAACTGAACACATAAAAAAACATAACACACTCATACATAGTAACTGCTCAAAGTGGCCACCGTTTTGATTCACACAAATTGAGATATCAAAGGAAAGACTGTAGAACATTCTGAAGCATGTTAGACATTTTTAAAATGTATCTTCATCTATCATAAACCATCTACTTTATCCATAGATTGTGAATACATAATATTTTTCATGTTCCCACAAAAAGAAATTGATAGGAGTTATATCAGGTGACTGAGCAGGCCATGGTGCGTGACTCCTTCTATCAAACCACCTCCCAGCATATTCATTATTTAAGAATTCTCATGCCATGTGACTAAAGTGTAATGGTGCACCATAGTACATGTACTACATGTGTCTTCTAATCTGTAGAGGTAGATCTAATTCAAGAAAACATTAATTTACTAAAAACTCTCTGTAAATAGGTCCTGTGATCCATGATGGCAAAAAAATTGAATCAATTAAGACATTGCCAATAATTGCTGATGACATCCTTGAACCATCACATATGGGTTTTCATCAGCCCATTGATGTGCATTATGGAAATTGAATGTCATTTCTGGTGAATATTGCCTTATCAATAAATACCACTAAATTCTCAAAGTTTGATGTTTCAACTTGCATTTTCTAAAACCATCTACAAAAATCCATCCTAGTAGAAAAATCTTGGATAAAAGGGCTTGAATTATTTGAAAATGGAAAGGATACAATTGCTGTTCTGTCAAAATTCTATGCACTGTTGATTGGCTTAAATTTTCCCTTCTAGCAATTGTTCTTGTGCTGATTTCTGGATTGTTTTCAACTTCAGCTAAAATCATTCTTCTACTGCAAGAATATTAGCTGTAGGTCTTTTGAAAGATCCTGTAGTACTAAAATGAAAAATTAATACATAGTACCAATATGCTTAAAATTTAGTAAGTAACACCATATTCCCTAAGACGCTATTCTACACTGTTGAATGTTGAAAAATAAAGTGAAGTACTTGTCAGTTTGGAAATTCTACCTGATAGAGATATTGGGTTTCATGTCAATTTCAAAAAGCTCTGTTAACATCAATATCACATCAGTCATCTCACTGAAAGTGTAATTATACATTTTCCAATCACAAAAGGTAAATGATGTTCAAAAAACTAAATCGACTGCAATTATGAGAATTTGACAAGTGGCTACATAATCATTAGAAGTGGGTTTATTTGTGGGACATCAATTGCACGGTAGCAGAAAAATGGTTATATCTCAGAAACGGTACACATTTTCGATGTCAAACATGAGTATCTTATTTTTACCATAGATATGGGTGATTTTAACACTCTCGCTGCTGTGTCATTTAAGCCTGACGGATGATTTATTACATGCGCCATAAGGTTTACATGCCTAGGCCGATGACGTTTTTTTGAGGAGAAAGGTATGCAGTACTGTTGTGGTCGTATATTCAGTGTCTATTTAACTATTGGAGTTTATATACGTTTTCATCTGCTGTCAGTCATTTTCACCTGACATGGCGTGTAACAGTAAATATATCATATACAGGCCATGTCAATCACATTATAAAATGTAAGCTGATTTTTGGATTTACAAATAATGTGTTTAATACTTGTTCCTAGATATTGTATAGTGTAAATTATATAAACACTTATACATTATCATAACTATTTACTTAGTTTTCAAATGATTTTGATTTTTCTTTTTCTTTCAAATATTTGATTACTGAAATAAACTAAAAATAGCTTTGATGACATCATCCCTGCAGTAATAAGATACATAGTGCTACGGTTTTCTCTAAATTTGTAAATATTTTCGTATTACTTATATTGTCCACAAAATAGTTTATAGAACTAAATAAACTTATAGTGCATTCCATTGACTTAAATTTAAACACCAAAAAATTTAAAAATTAATACACAAGTAATTGGAAACATAAGCAACAAAAATAAAGATGCAAACTTGCATACGCAAAAGTATAGGTACACCTGCATATAAGATGGTATAAATACAAATTAATATTTTGTATTTCAGCCGTTATTTCTTATAATATTTACAAGTTGATTATGCATCGAATGCAGTAGTAGTTGGATCAGTTTTGGGTCATTCCTCTTGAAGAATTTGTTTTAATTCTACTTTACTCGAAATATAGTGATGACGGATCCTTCTCTCCAATTTATCCCATAAATGCTCGATGGGGTTGGAATCTGGAGATTGGGGAGGACTTAGCAAAGTGTGAGGCATATTATATAAAATCCATTATTGTACCCTGTAGGTTATATGCTTTGGATCGTTATATTGTTGAAAATACCAGTTGTTACTTAATTTTAAATTATCCGCACTTTTTTGTAAATTATTTTTTAAACTGTCTAAATAAAGATGTTGATCCATTATACTTTCAATAAAGATCAATTGCTCAACATCATAAGATGTCATGTAATCCCAAACTAGGACATCGCCGCCTCCATGTTTCATTGTTGCTTGTACATTAGCACTATTGAATTCGCCATACCATAATTTGTCCATTATTTCTGAAAACATTACATTTGCTCTCGTCAGAGAACAGAACTGTATCCCAGAAGCTATTATCTTCGTTTTGCAGCGTTCAGCAAATTCTATTCGAAGTTTTCGATTTTTTTAAATGTGAGGTTTCTTCATTGCAATTCTGGAACTAAACATTGCATGTTTAATTGCTCTTCTTATAGTATCTTGATGTACATTTAGTTCAAATTGTTCTCCTAATATCGCTTTCAACTCAGAGGTAGTGATTTGTGGTTTTGTTTGATCTTTCTCATAATTGCATGTTCCATCCTCTCCGTTATCTTTTTTGGTCAGCCACTTCTATATGTATTTTCTATCTGTTTTTTATCTATAAATTTTCGTACAATATTTCTAATTGTCTACTTCTACTAACTATTCTTCCAATTTCTACGATTTATTTTGCTTGTACAGATCTACAATAATTTTCCTTTCTTCTATAGTGGTTTATTTGCTTTAGTTACCCATATTCACGTTTTCACACTGACTATATTAATTCTTTAAAAGCCACATCATTTATTTTAAGGGATTTCCTAAATACATGTGTGGTGTACTCGATGTAAATAAAATTTAGGGATGTCCCCAAAACATTGTTTACCATGTGCGAGCCCATTCTTTTGCATATCTAAGTTTCCATTTTTATTTTTTTAGTTGCTTGTGTATTAATTTTTTAGTGTTTAAATTTAAGTCAATGGAATACACTATAAGTTTATTTAACGCATAAGGCAAATTTATTTGTTATTTTGAAATAATACTCAAATCTATTAAAAATTGATTGCTGTGCCTATACTTTTGCAGGTTATTGTATTACTTATGGAAAAAAATATGGAAAGAATAGGAGTATATGAACGCAATAAATATTTCTTAAAAGAGAAAGTTTGGGTGAATATCATCAGTTAGTACCATAGCTGCAAAATGTTGATGAAAAATTTTATAATTATTATCATATTTATAAAATATGTTATGATATGGTGATACCTAAAACAAAACCCTTTTTTATATTTGTAGTACTAATTACCATAAGAGCATTAGCTTTTAAGAACAATTAACTGTAACATTATGGTTAGTATTTGTCATATATAGTTTTTTGTAGATATTTGACAAGCAGAGAATCCTACCATTTATTATCTTAGCAATTCCGAATTAGCCCCAACCAAATTAGTATTATAGTTAATCAAATGTTGTATTTAATATATTTATATTTGAATATCCAGGCAAACGGGAATTATATAAATCTAAGTTTGCCTGAACTAGATTTATTAATATATTGATTTCAGCAGGGTACCAATGATTGTTTACCATTTAAAAATACAATAATCCTACAATTACACTAAAAAAAACTAAATGGCAATTAGACAATTAAACCTAACCACACTAACTAGTTAATACCATAGATATATTTGTATAAGTATAGATGATTTCTAATATTTGTGCATCGATAACTGTTAAGATTCATATCTTAACAGGAACCAGAGACAGGAGCTGGATAGGGAAAAGATAAAATGTAAAATTTATAAATCTTAAACGTAGCAAAGAATGAAGGTAGAAATAAGTTTAAAAAATGTAAATCAAATATGTACATACAAGTAATCCCTAAAAAAGGGAAATATTCAAAACCAAATTCATAAGTGAAAGGTCATAT
>JAHWXV010040125.1:0-10003 GCA_024586415.1 Phrixothrix hirtus
ACTATACAAAACTAAAATGACGCTTCTGATTGGTTCATGCTGTTTGTTATTGAAATTAGTTCGCAAATTTTCCGGGGTTTTTCTGAACTTGGTGCTACTGTATGTACAATATTTTAACATGCAAACCCAGTGTGTTATTGTGTGCATTTCAATTGTTTGTGACGTGCAATTTATATTGGTTGACATTAAGGATATATATGGGGACTAACACTAGGTAATGTGAATTAGTATTTATAATGTAGGTAGTTAATTCTATGTCGTAGCTTAGAAAGAGGAATTGAAAAACGTTCAAAGACTTTTCATACTACTTCCAAGGGTACAATTATGTATGCATGTTTAAAATGAAAAACATGCAATTGCAAATACACTTCATCTTTGCCGATTGTTTTGATTATAACTAATGGCGATTGTTTATAGCAAAACTCAGATCGTGGGGGGGGACAAAGCCCTGTTGTAATCCGAAGGATCACACTAGGTAGAAGATTCTGCAGAGGTATCGTTTCGGGAAAACGCTAGTAGATTTGCTCTTTGATAGTACTTCTTAATGAGGAATGACAAAATGTGTATGGATCAGAAGGAATATTATAAAGGCAATGCTTTGAAAACTAAAAATGTTCTGAATTTCCGTGATTGCAATTGCAATATTTATACTACTTTTCATATCTCTTAACTGTAAATTTCAAGATGGGGTTTATGATAATTTAATTAAATTTGTAATGTGAATGTGTATGCCATTTATGTGTGGGGGTTATGTTTTCATATATGGTTTGTTTACAATTTTAGTTAAATATTACAGTTTTCTATTTAACATTAACAATTCATTTTATTCTTAAATTCTAGATGGCCCTAATGGTATTAACTTATTAATTAAATATTTTCAACCTTAAAATTGTATGATTTTTAATTACATATTTTAAATTGATTTCTTATAATCTTTTATTATTCATTTATTATTGATTAATATTATTATTAATCAGTTTTACTTATTCTATAAATTAATTTCTTATATAAATAACGTGTTGCCAATTCTTATTTATTTAATTAGTTACATGTATCAAGAATTTATATACATAAATTTAGAATATGATCATGTAAGTAATCATAATTAGGAACACATGACATAATAAACGAACGTCAACAACTGTGCATTTTGAAGAACAATATACATAACCATACAATTTCAATATTATAAACGTTTTATCAAAATTTTACCTGAATTTCAAATGTTTTTTTCCAAAATTAAATTAGTAACGTATTTTGATATTAAAATATTATATAAAACCTCAATGGTTTATAAGAACTTTAAACCGTTGTTTAACTTTCTTATTATTAGAATTAGATCAAAACTTTATTTGAAAAAACGTTTATTTTAATCCCCTTTAGTTACCATTTCAGTTGAGTAGGGAGGTTAGAATTCACCCTGTATATATAATAAATGTAAAATTAAATATCTTGGCACAATTGGCCCTTAGTTTTCGAATTTATTTTTATCCATGCTTCTTGTGGACTACTAAATGTATTTTTAAAAAATTATTCTAATGCCCAATGAAGTTTAACTCATCTGCTCCAATTACCTTTAATTTCTATTATTACTTATCACTTTGTCAGTTTCGTGTTATATTCAGATGTTTATTTTGTTAATTAAGGTTTTATTATGAACTTACTAACATTTTGTTTATTTCTATAATTTAGTTTAATTGTGATTTAAAGTGGCTATGTTTTAACTACATTTTGAACATTTTAAAATACATACAATGGCGGTAAAAAGTCTTGCATCACCCATGATTTTTATGATTTTCAATCAAAATGTGCCAAATTGATTCAAATTAAATTGGCAGATTAATAGTTACATGTTTAGTTACCTAATTAGAAAGTTCAGACATCATTTTCTTGATTAGTTATTGTAATAGAACTAATTACCCATTTCTCTTAATAACGAGCTTAAAATTAAGAAATAATGTACCATTTATGGGAATATTATAGCAGATTTCTACCTTTTATCATGTATATAAATAAGTCACAATGCTAAATAGAGCATTTTAGTGATTTCTGTTGCTAAGATGCTATCGAAAATGCGTCAGAACAAATTTTCAGAAGAAGTGCGGTATGCCATCATCTTTCACCACAAAGAGAGAAGATCGTCCCGTGAAATCGCTGCCAAAGTGAAATGTAATCAATCTTCAGTGATAAGGGTGATTAAAAAACACAAGGAAACGGGAAAAATAGAAGATAGGCCTTGTACTGCAAAGCTTCTATCAGAGATGACAACATGCTGCGAGGAATAAGTTTGGCTGATCGGACCTTAATTTAACCGATTTAACCAATTCGTGGTCCCAGGCCACCGAAGTAAACATATGTACCTCTACAGTGAGGAAGAGGCTTCAAAGTTTTGGACTCAGAGGCTATCGAGTACGGAAGAAGCCCTGTTATTAGAACGTCAACGACTGATTCGCTTGCACTGGGCGAAAAATTATCGTGATTGGACCCCAATAGATTGGAAAAAGGCACTATTTAGTGATAAATTCATCTTCACTATAAACAACCATTCAGGAAATTCATACGTCAGGCGATTACCATTAGAAGATTTCCAAACGCAAACTCACAAAAAAAGTTGAATTTATTAAAGTCTTGATTGCTACTTGTTATCGCTGCGTTTCTGTGGAGGAATTGGAAAAATTGGTTAATTCCATCCCGAAGAGATGTACCTTGGTGATTGAAAACAAAGGGTAGCCAATTAAATATTGACGCGAGTGATAAATTATTTAATTATATTTTTTCATATTCATTATATTAAATTATCCAATATATCAATTTTTGCAAATTGTGTTTTATTACTTTATTTTATGATTTTATTTTGATAGGTCGTTGTTTCTCATCTTAAATCCGTATTATATGTATAAATAATTATTTGGTTTTAAATAAATTTAGTTTATAGACAGAAACTGTGTTTTATTCAAAGTTTAGCCGATTCAACACGGTGATGCAAGTCTTTTTACCACAATTGTACTTTGTATCAATGGTAATATCCGCTGCACCTATTTACGTCTATTAAACATGTAACTCCTTTATATTTGATTTTAAATATGAAATTAGTGTAATGCTGTATAATTTTTAATAAATTTACCATTACAATTTATTTTGTGTATTATTTAATTAATTTAATATTATATTTGAAGGTTTTTCATAAATATGAGTTAATGCAAAGCAACTTTCAGTAAGTGTTCGTTTTACTAAAGCAAGTTAAGGCTTTAAAGTGTAAGTAGTTTATTATATTTCAAAACATTTATGTCGTTCCTGTATGGGTAATTTACACAGCCCGAGATTTTCCCCGTTTATCCCGTGTTGCTCCCTTATATTTAGATTATTCAGCAAATTTGACAAACGAACGAAAATTTTTTGAAATGAATCCCCTCCGATTTTTACTTATGCTAAAACGATTAATAATAATCAGACCCCAAAATTGACGTACTATTTTTCTTAACGCTATTTTAATGTCAATATTAGTTGAAATTGTATTAAATAAATACTACAAGTTCTATACTTACGACCAGCAGTGTTAATTATACGGTTTGGGTACAAATAATAAAATCAATATTACAGGTGTAGTTTAGATTAAGCATTATCATAAATTGTGAATGTGCTTGTCAATATGTTAAAGCGTTTTTCTTATCGGATACGTAGATCTTTTTAAATTTGTAGTTTTTTTTTTATTGTAATTAACGTTCATTTGATATTCAGTACAGCAAAAAGCTGTTCAAAGCTGTATTAAATGACTAAAATATAGATTTTGTTATATTCAAACAAAATACGTTTATAAAATCTATGAATGCTTAATTGTGAGTTGAACTTCGTTGTTGTAAATGCACAAAGTAAAACTTTGTACTCACATTTTAGTAAATACTTTTAAAACATTATTAAATGTTAAATTACTGTGAGAGTAATATATTCCATTAAACTACCTTTTATGATTTATTAATTTAAATACCTTAGCCATGTTCTGGTTCATAATAATAATTATACATATATAATTGACTATGTATTAAAGGATCGATAGTTAAGTACAGTTATTTATTAAACTGGGGACGTTGCTGTGTTAGTAACTTTATTGTTTGGTTATTGGCACGTGTGTACAGGCATCTAGTTGTAAATTAATAATGAAATAGATGCACGAGGTTATTAACATTATACTCATTGACGTGCACTTCAGCTAGGTTTTCTTGTCAGAAATTAAATAAAACTTCTTTAAACTTTTTATTAAAAAGGTACGACTATTTATCAATATAATTAAATAAGTCATTTTAAATGGGGACTTAACGTAAATGTGATGGATAATTTTTTTCATGCATTTGGCAGATCTATTAAGTTTAGGCTGACATAGTTCATATGGAGATAGTCTCGGGGTTTTTATTTAAGGTGTCCGTCGAAACTAAACTAATAAATAACGGTGTAACTCTTGTTTATTAATGGAATGTCGACAGTGTTGCAGAATCTAAATGAAGCATTTATAAAGGAACAATATTTTGCCAAACTTGGAAAACAAGAATGATTCACTAAAATGATTTTAAAAAATGTCTAATTGAAATTTCTACTACAAAATATTAATAGTGAAGTAAAGATAATTTAAAAATATACTAAAATTAAGAATGTTAAACCTTATTTTAAGGTCTCCCATTCAACGGTTAGAGACTCTTTAATGCTGTCGTGGATTCGACTCCCTACAATCTTATTTATTATGGACGCCAGAATTTGCAATGATTGTAAATTCAAGATATCAAATATAAAGATTAGGTAAGACTGCAGCATTCGAATTTTTACAATTTACTGTGATGTTGCTTCGTTCGATTTTGTACTTATGGTAAGAAAGAAAACAATTTCGACAAACAAGTTACAAAAAATTGCAATTTTAATTGTGGGGATTGATATTGTTTTACTGGATAACCTCTGTTGAATGTCGCATTCATCCGTTAAATTATGAATCTATCGGTTGTCGATGTCTTGCTGTAACAAAATATACACAGTAAAAGTTAGTACAGTTACTAGGGCTAAAGGGATAAGACAACGCTTGTACACTTTACCAATAAAAATTACAATGAATGATTCCTCAAACAGTTTCCTAGAGTTCAAATGCTTATAAAATATATAGTTCTTAATTTTTCCACACTACACTTAAATTAAATTAATTAAAGACCGACTGTTGCAAACTAATAAGATTATTTTTATATTTATGTTGCTTCGACCTCCGAATTAATTCATAAATATAATTAATTATTACGATATGATAAAAACTAACATTTCCAGGAGTACCTCTTATCGAAGAATGTTTTATTAGGCACAAAGTTACAGATAGTAATTAAACGTACGTATGCACCTTCATTATCTGACGGGGTTAAACGCCTTTGAACTTTTTTGGATGTTTTCCAAATATTATAATGCGTCTTTGTAAATTATTAATATTATTTGGAATCGTCATCGGAAAATTGGGCTAAGAAATAATTGAATCTAAAATCAATCGATGTTAATTTTGATATCACTTAATTGAAGTGACATAAATACATTTTAAAACGAAAAACGCGGGCGATGCATTCTCGAAAATTACATTAAAATATTACTTAACCAAATAATATCTAGTTCTAACATTTTATGAAATTTGCAAATAATCCAGAAGCATTCCTTTAACCACGTCGATCAACCAACCGTCTTGAAGCAAGAGACCGAAAACACTTGGGCGCACACTATTTCGAGATTAGAATAAATCGTTATGTCAGTAACTCTAAATAAATTAATTCCTGTACAAAATAACGAAATAAAGTTTAAATAACATGTTTGTATTAAAAAGTTAAAAATAAAAATTTGACAAGAATGAATTTAAATTTTTCATTAATTGATATTTAGTCCAGTGTCCTCGGGGCTGCACCTCTGCGCACCCTTGCATCATATCCAAAAATGGACCTTAAGGACTCCCAAAATAGTTTTTTGCAATTTTCTCGTAAAGTAAAAGAGATACGGGATTTTGCATCTAACCTGATGAAATAACAGGAAACTCTACAAAAGGACATTCAATATTTTTCCTGGATGCAATCGTTTTAGCATTAAATTTAATTGAAGGTTTGTTCGTTTTGAACGGTATAGCCGCAGGGCGACAATCTTGTGTTTAAAAAACTCAATGGAAGTTTAAGATCAAACAGTCGTAATGTTTTAAAGATTTGTTACCAAAAAACTCATTTCGAAGACGATAGAGTTCTCTTATGTATTCGATTTTGATAACCGAAAGTAGGTGGGAAAAGCTCTGAAAATGTGTTTTACGGATATTATAACCTTTTTCCGAAATATTGAAATATCGACTCTGAATAAAAAGTTCTTAAGGTACAGTCATCTCTATACATTAAATTTTCATGTTTGCCATAAGTTTGGTCAAATCAACTAACTTTAATTTTTATGTCTTAAATTGCATAAATTAGTTTTTCCAAAATTGGCTATTAAACATGATCGTAACAAAAAATTATATGGGTAAGTCAAAGTATCTACTTTAAAAGACCATGTTAAATTCCCTCACTAAGTAAGAATCGTTTGTGCATTACGGTGGGGCAGATATTTACCATATAGTGTTGCAAGGTCAGGTGTCGTTAGACAGCCTACCACTACACAGCGACAGTGTTTCAAGTTGCTGGATGAATCGATTAGTTGTTTATACAGCATTTCTCATCGCCATGTTGATTAAAAATCCCGTTGACTGTAAAGTCAGTTCTGTGATTAGATGTTTTAATGCAAGAAATATTCGTTTCGCTGAAATGCATTGGTAGCTTATAGAGGTCTATGGACAAAGTGTTATGAACGATGGGAATGTGCGTAAGTGGTATAGTCAGTTTAATAAAGGAAGGACCAATGTCCACCATGAGGGAAGGTCTGGACGCCCGACTGTCATCACTGAGGATTTGATACCAGTCGACAACCGCATTCGTGAGAATAGACGGTTCGTTATTGAAAAGCTACATATGACATTTCATGAAGTATTGCGATCTGTGATTTATAATATTTCTACTGAACAACTTCAGTCAAAAATATCGGTGGAGGAGTATGGGAGGGACGGTAATGCATTTTTGACGCATACGAAGGGTCGTTTTTATATTCGATGAGAAGGGGGGTAAGGAAGGTAAATAAAAATAGAGAATTATATTTCTTGTTCAATTTATTCTCCTTTAATTCTAACACATTTCTCAGCTCTAGTAATTAATTTATTTATACTAATAAAAAAAATAATTCATTTTTGTCCTCAAAATATGCTGAAACTACAGTTTTTACTTAATTATCGGATGGAAATTTTTTTCCTCCAAGTTTTTTTTTCATATTCGGCAACAAATCGAAATCGCTGTGGGGCAGGTCGGGACTGTAGGGTGGATGATTTAATTCCTGGAAGCCTGCCCTGTGCAGAGCGGCTTGTGCAACTCGCGGGCGCGTTCTTGTGTAAAAGCAAATTTTCCTGTTCTCTGTTCTTTAATGGAGTCCCTTAATCGTTCTGAAAGTGTGGCATAATATTTTCCTATTGTAGGGACACATCCTTTTCTTTGTAGTCGATGATCAGGATTCCTGCAGTGTCCCAAAATATGGTCGCAAGGAGCTTGCCAGCTGATTGTTGCACTTTAAAATTCTTTGGCAGTGGTGTACCGTTTTTATGCCACTGCATTGAATCTTGTTTGGATTCAGGTTCATAGTGATGAGCCCACCTTTCATCTCCTGTAACAATCCGACTTAATACTCCATCTTGGTCTTCACTGTAGAGCTACAAAACTGCCCGTGAATAGACCGTTCGTATTCATGTTGAAAATCTTTTCACGTTCTGACTTGTTTATATGACAATCACTCAAACACTACTAATTCAATATTTTTTTGTTTTACTTCCTTTTTTTCTGGCCTAATTCAATAATGATGCGGTTCGGTATTTATGGTAATAAGATATCAAGCTGGACGTTTCGATTGGTTTACCAAGCCTCGCCCTTCATTAACTTTTCCATTCCGCGAATATAAAAATGCCCCCTCATAGTGTAACTTCTGATGAAGCCCGCATCTATTACTATACACTAGAAACAAAACAGCAATCCAGTAAACGGCATCATTTCATGTAGAAAAATTATGGCTACGGTCATCCGGAATCGATAAGGCGTTCTTTTGGCGGAGTTTCTTTCTTAAAAAATGACAATAAACGCAGAATTACATTGTGAAATACTCACTAACCTCAGGTGGATTGCCCAAAATCGTTGCCGAAGTCTATTCTGAAATACTACAGCAACGCTTGGGCACACGTTGCAGCCACAACAGCTGTGCTACTGAATCAGTTACAGTAGAAAAGGTTGGATTATCTCTTTCACAGTTCTGATCTTGCATTTCCGGACTTCTATCTTTTTCCAAAGCTAAAAGAGTTTCTAAGAGGAGGCGAATGGCTAACGACGATGAATGGAAAATATGTGTAATTATTTGGTTCAACGAATGGGTGGCAGAATTCTTTGATGACGATAATACAAAACTAGCGCTTAGATCTTAATGGTGTCTACGTAGAAAAGTAAGTTGACATTCTAGTTTTTATTTCCATTTGTAGTTTTGTTAATAAAGTTTATTAACTAAAACCCAAATGGTTCTTATTCAAAAAATGATGTTTGGCGACTCATTTTCACGCTACCGTTATATACCCGGAAACATGTTGTTAATAGTGTTTTATTAAAAAAATGGCGTACCTTGTGAACGCCTTTTATTTTTAAGCATCACTCCGTGTTTTAATATAAACAAGATGTTCTAAGCATAATTGACGTTTTTATAGATTCTTTAAGATCACCCGTAGGTTGAATGAATCGTCTTTAGTTTAATTATTGTGCGTGTTTATTTTTGAATTACATATTCGGTTCATTTAGACATGTTTAAAATTTAAATTAAAATACCTCTTATATTCCCTCTTAAAGTTTAAGCAAATCGTTTTCTTTATAAAAGTAATTCCTATACTAAGGTAGTTTCCTGTTTGTTGTTGAACCAGTAAACGGTTTTTCTAGAAAAAAATCTTACACGGTTTTTTGCTAGTTTGTCATGGGTAAAATATTTAACACATTGCGAAATATGTATATTTAGTTGATTACAAATTCTTCAAGAAGCCTGCATCTTCTATTGCTCCACATAGATCGTGAATTGAACTTCCTCGAAATAATGGGAAAATTTCCAATTAGGTTACTTAAAATTTCCTCAACTTGCGTAGGTCAGCCTTCGTTAGTTTAGAATGAGATAAGCAAACTTTAACAAACCAAGTTCCTGTAACTTGCAGCATAAAACAAATACTTGAGATTATTAACGACGATCAGGTTATTTCATCTTTCCACAGACACGATTGGAAAGAAGTGGGATTTATGCGACCTCACCTTCTACAGTATGTCCTTGGAGAAATGTCACATCAATGCTGTTCTTCAGGATGTAACATACGTGGATAACCTAGTGGATTTAGGTTTATTCTTTAATTACATCCTGGAGTTTACTTTGGTAAACAGGGCCGGACTTAGTCATACTTATCTAGAGATTTATTGCCTTTCTTGTTCTAGTCTTTAGTCTTGGCGCCCGTCAGCGCACACTATCCACACTGTTTTGGCTTTGTAGTACTTAATCTTACATCGAATCGCTGACAGCAAACATCGCTATACATATAGGTGAACACGCACTAGATATGACATCCAATCAAAATACATTCTTTCAGAAACAAAGAATGTACTGCAAAACACAACAAAACATAAGGAAATGCAGATTTTAGCGCATCCTTCAATTCCCTCTGTAAATATTTAGGCGACCTTGTTCCTCTTACTAACAATCACATTCAGTCGTACTGTGACGTTTCGGTTCTTACTGAACGGCACAGTGTAACTTTAAGAACTTGCATTCTTCCCGGTGGTAGCTCTTAGTCGTGAGGGGTGGTTCGTTGGGTGGTTAATCGTTTGGCCTTGCTGATTCTAGCCTCCAGGGTGGTACGAAATAGTTC
>JAHWXV010040127.1:0-13765 GCA_024586415.1 Phrixothrix hirtus
CATACATACATACATACATACATACATACATACATACATACATACATACATACATACATACATACATACATACATACATACATACATACATACATAAATAAATATACATCTATATTTAAAATATAATTAAAAAACTTATTAAGAATATGATTTTGCAGATACCGAGAATTTATTTATTTTGTGCGAAGTGTTGTGTTTGAAAATGGCATTATAGCTTCAAACAGGTCTGTAAAATAATTATTAATTAATTGTAACAATTAAATGATTCCAACGTGCATGAATTTTATCACAATCTGTAGTAAATGCTAATTTTTCAATTTAAGTCAACTTATATTAAATTAGTAGTTAGTAGTTATTCTTTATAAATTCAAGATTAAATACTGTACGTATTTATGGTAAAAGAGTCCTGTGATGGTTTTTGAATATTATGATCAACAATAAATAATTAGTAAATAATTGTACACATCTTTGGCATTAAGTTGCAATATAAAGTACCATTTTTAGGCTTTTTATGCTTGTAGAAGTAAATAATTGAGCTGCGTCGGCACGGATAATTTGCAGAAACTTCAGCATTATTCGAAGTACGGCTATTAAATAATAAGACTGGTAATGAAAGCGTAATTTCTTCAATACACACTCTCCCCTATTTATACAACGCTGCTTATGAATTTTTCAATCTAGGAAACTGCTGCTGGCCATCAAATGTCACCCTCTTCATACTCCTCCTCGTTTACAATCTGAAATTGAGTTCTCTTCAAGGCGCATTTTGTCTTAGAAAACGGGCAAAAATTGGACCGAGCTAAATCCGTCTGATAAGGTGAATAACCCCGCACCCGAAACCTTCTATCAGTCAGAGCAGTATTGTGATGGAAAATTCATTCGCGCTCTTAGTTTAGTTAGAACTTTCAAATAATACTTCTGTTTAACCACAGGACTCAATGATCTACAACTAACCATGTCTACGCCATTGATATCAATGGAGACGATCAGTACTGTCTTCCATTTTCAACTTGTTACTTCTGCATTCTCGCCGACAGGGAAATTTTTCCGTTATTGATAATCTTATTTAGCTATTTCTTCAATTTCATAAGACATTTTAAATTAATGCGTTGCTATATTTTAACATTAGCAGTGATTCCGGTAACACAATTGCGCATCTGTCTTTTTAATTTTTGCTCCGAGATTACGTTTGAGTAACAGCGAAACTTGACTTTGCTTTAAGGTCATTCACCTAGCATCCGCTGTCAACTTGTATTAGTGTCCCGCCTACAAAACGCCCAGCCTCGTTATTTATTTTATATTTTTATTATTCCTGTACTATATATATATATATATATATATATATATATATTATTGATTTGAAAATAGTTGTATATTCGCTATTCCCTTGTTGCTTCACAACTTATCTGCATTACGCTAGAATTGAAAACGTACAAATACTTTTTCACAAGGTTACGAAGTTTAAGTTTAATTATGTATACCAAGCACATATTTTCTTTAAATATCTAACAAATGAACAAGAAATTGCGCAATACTTATTCAGATTAATTAATAAAAACTGACAATGAAAAAATTTATTCTTGCCGGGAATGTTTAGGGTTAAAAGTAAAATTACTTTTTTTAGTCACGGCAGTTATACTAAATGTGAATATTTCGACTGTAAATACAAGTCTCAACTAAGGCAGACACTAAAATTAGAGTTAATAAGGTAAGGGATAGTGGGTACGTTGAAATAAGAGGTATATTCTTGGATGCCCGAGTTTAAATTTTCAGGTGATAAATTCTAAAAGATTATGAACACATAGTTGGACTATTATGTACATTTCTGTATATTAAAATTTTGCTAAATCTAAATAGCTATAAAAGAAAGTCTTTTTGAAGAAATATTTTTTTTCATCCTAAGCTGAAACGAAGGGGATCAGTTGAAACATACAGTTTCCTATAAAATAATATAAAATATTATTACGAAAACAAAAGTACATGTAAAATAAAGTAAGAATTATTCTGAAAAGATAACAGTAATACAAATTAACCTTATAGGACAAAAATTTAAATAAATTGCTGTATTCTATAACAACTAGAGATTTCTCAGGAAATATAAATGTAAAGAGAGCAAGTGCAAACGTTAAAACAATTAGAAAGACTTAGATTTGAGTGTTATTTGTTCTATAAAAATTAATATAGCAAAGAAACTAACGTTCCAGTTAGGTACTAAACAAGATCTATCGTACATCAAGATAAGAAAATTTAGTAGGAACTTTTGAAAAGATTGTCAACTCTTTTCGTACATTGGGGTATTTAATATAAAAAGCTGGCCAACATTTTTTAATCACTAGAAATGGTTTATCAGGTTTTCGTTATGCATTTCTAGATGTTTTACATCCAATTTTATATTTTACTGTCTTGCGAAATACTAACGTGCTAATTATTTTATAGATTAAAAAAAAGAATTTATTAAAGTAAGAATGTATTTAAATTAATTTTCATTATCTTCGTAACCTGTACATGTATCAACCTCATCAGAAATAATAAAATGTTTTCAATTTACAACGAAGAAGAACAAGCTTCTATTGGTACCAGAAATTCTAAGGCTCCTTTAAAAAATTTCTTCTTTTTTTCTTTGAAAAACTCTCATAATATAAAAATAAGTCTGAACTTAATAGTACTATATTTAATACGTTTATAAAGTGGACTACTTCATGTTTCTAAATGTACACTTAGCTTGCAACCTTCTTCAAAGGCAGATCAAGTACAAAAACAAGAACTTTGCACAAGGAGTTTCAGTTGAACCACTAGCTATGTCAGTAGGTACAATGTTTGCTGTGATGCAACCATCGACGTGAAGTTAGCAATAGATTTCAGCAATAACATTTGTTCTACAGCTATTACAATATCAACGCACGTATAAAACCAATTACAATATATTTGTTACAAATTACAATCAGCTAAAGCTAATCTCATTTAAGCAAAAAGAACATTAAAATTATTACCACCCTGAGATCACATTGCTAATAAACGCAACGTTATTTAAAGCAAGATTTAGCATTGGTTGCCCAATTTTTCCATTTTCATAAAGAACTGCCCTTAGCTAATAACACAATAAAAAATTACAATGAAGATATATTTCTAAACCAAAATATTTAATCCTGAAGTGCGTGCATCGCGATAACAGATTTTTTATAAACGCAGCGTTATTTCAAACAATATTTAGCATTGTTTGCCGAATTTTATTCCAGAATTTTGTATATTTTCATAAAGATCTACCTAAGCTGATAACATATTAAAAAATTGCGATCAATGCATTTTTCCAAATTAAATTATTTAATGGTGTAGAGCGCGCATAGTGATAACAGATTGCTTATACACGCAACGTCATTTAAAGCTAGATTTTGAATTGTTTGCCCAATTTTATTCCAGCAATTTTTACATTTTTATAAATAACTACCCTTAGCTAATAGCATATTAAAAAATTACGATGAATGTATTTTTCTAAATTAAAATATTTAATTCTGAAATGCGCGTATTGTGATAAGAGATTGCGTGGCAACCATAGGCAACTATATTTAATTCACGATTTTGCATTGTTAGGCGACTTTTACTTTTTCTCAACTGCATGCGAAAGATGAAGGGATGTAAGATGAAGGGATTGAGTCATTCTCGTAGTTGCATTGTCACTATTATAGATCTGACTTGGATTTATGTTTGTTTAATATAGCAATGTATGTACATTTTCCATGCTCAATCCAGGAGGATATGTAAAGTAGAGCTTGTTACCTTTTTCCATGGAGATTCATTAATTTCTTTTTGAAATCAGTCCTATTAACCACTGCAGTGCTTTGGACATGTCATATAAAATGGAATTTCATTATGCGCTGCTGTATTATCGGTATGTCTAAATGTTTTTTGAATAATCGCTCGGACGTGTCAAACGATTAAAATAATTTTCCATATTCTTTTAAATTTCTTTAAGAGTTTCTACCATTTTTCAAAAAATACGTCTCGATATGTTTTTTAAATAACAATCCCAATTTTTATTACGGAATTTTAAACAGCGGATTTGTTTACGTAGAACAAGGTTAAAATTGATGTAGGGTAACATGAAAATTTTCGAGAAAAATGACAATGAAATTTAAAAATTATAAAATTTATTAACAACGCCAAATTATAAAAAGTAAACATGAAGTGTTGAAACTATGCATCGTTGACGACCTGACAGTAACCAAAGCGATTAACAAACTCTCTTTGCACATTGTTGATAACTTCTGCTGGAGATATACGTCAAATTTTTGTACGAATTCTGTCTTTTATATCTTCCAAATTCACTGGCCGCTTACCGTATATTTTAGTTTTTAAGTATCCCCATCAAAAGTAGTCTAGGGGTGTTAAATCTTGCGATCTGGCTGGTCATTTAAACGGCTTCCTCCTTCCTACACAACGATTTGGGGAAACCTCATCTAAGCAGGCTTGGATAGAGGCTGCGTAATGCGGAGGTGCCCCATCCTGCTGAAAGAAAAAGTTATTTCTGAGAAGATTAGTTTCAGCTGGATTTGGATACAACGCTATTAGTGCGGGAATCAGGTTGCCTCGAAGAAAACCTAAATACATCACGCCGGTTAAATTTTCGTCGAAAACATAATGCCCTAGAATTCTCCCGTCAACGATACCACACCACGCGTTCACTTTTTCAGATCCTTTGAGTGCGACTCTCCATCATCCAATGAAGATTTTCTACAGCCCAATGACGACAATTTTGTTTATTTACATTACTATTTAAAAGGAAGGTAACTTCATCAGAAAAACTGATATTCTTTACAAAATTACCATTTGTTCAGAAAACTGATTTATTCGATCAAAGCCGTCATCAAACGGCTCCTGGACCAGGCACACCTTATACGCACGGTACTTTACTTTTTTCAGTACCTTGTGGACGGTGGATGGTAGCAAATTGAAAGTAGAAGCAATTTCCGAAAGCGCGTTGTTGTGAATATCTTCTACTGCTAACAAAACTTTAACTTAATCTTTTTCTTTCACTTACGGCCGACCATATTTAGCAAGATCAAGACTGTGTCCAAATTCTCTGAATTTAGATTCAATCCTACTCACTGTGCTTTGACAAAACCGAGCATGCAATGAATTTCAATTCTTTCACGTTCGCTTAACTTGCTCATTCTTAGAAATATCACAATAAAATAAATACTTAACAAACACTGTAAAGACACTAACTACATATGTTTAATGAAAACTAAGGAAAATTATCCGATAAATGAAAATGTCAAATTACTACCGCTGACAGACCTCAAACAAATTATCTGGTTTCCATGATAACAAACAAGCCGTACAGTTTGAACATTTGAACACTTTTTATAATTTAGCATTGTAAATAAATCTTATGATTTTCAAATTTCAATGTCATTTTTCTCGAAAATTTTCTTGTCACCTATATCAATTTTAACCTTGTTCTACGTAAACAAATCCGCTGTTTAAGATTCCGTAATAAAAAATAAGGGTTGCTATTTAAAAAACATTTCGAGACGTCGTATTTTTTTGAGAAATGGCCGAAACTCTTAAAAAAATTTACAAAAAAATGGCGAATTATTTTAATCGTTTGACATGTCCAAGCGATTATTCAACAAAAAATTAGACATACCGATAATTCAGCAACGGACAACGAAATGCCATTTCATATGACATATCCAAAGCACTGCAGTGGTTAATAGGACTGATTTCAAAAAGAATTAATGAACCTCCATGGAAAAAGGTAACGCGCTTTACTTCACATACCCTCCTGGGCTGAGCATGGAAAATGTACATACATTGCTATATTAAACAAACATAAATCCAAGTCAGATCGATAATAGTGTCAATGCAACTACAAGAACGACCCAATCCCTTCATCTTACATCCCTTCATCTTTTGCATTGTGTTGAGAAAAAAGATAATATAAGATTTCAAGTAAAATCGTCTAACAATGCAAAATCGTGAATTAAATATGGTTGCCACGCAATCTCTTATCACATTGCGCGCATTTCAGAATTAAATATTTTAATTTCGAAAAATACCTTCATCGTAATTTTTGCCTGTAAAAAATATGCTTCTTATCGTGCTTGTTTTGATGGCCATGCGCTAAATAAGATAACTGTAAGGCATTCTTATCTACTGCCGTCAATAGATGGCATTCTTAATAAATTTCATGAAGTCAATTATCTCACTACAATTGTAATAAGGAAACCTCTTTTGGAACATTCTTCTTACGTCAAAAGCATACCCAAAAACAACTTTTTCTGCCTAAGATAAAGGGCTCTTTGAATTTGTAGCATTTCTTTTTGGAATTACTAATGGTTCGACAGTTATGCAAAGACTTATATGCCTGATTATTGATGAATCGTTTCTCAATATGTTTCTACATATCTAGATGATATACATATACGTTTGAAAAATAGCTTGATACTCTAAATAAGGTTTACAAGTGTTTAATCTCATTGTTATCGCCGAAAAATCATGATTGGTAGATTTTCTTTAAATATCTGGAGATGGATTGTAACCTAATCGTGATTTTGTTAGTTCGATATTCAGTTTACAGTCACCTAAAACGACAATTCACGTAAAAAGTTTACTAGGGTTAATCGCCTTTTTATACCTAATTATTCCGCCTTTGCAGCTCCACTGTTTAATTACTAAAAAATAAAAGAAAGATTACAAACTTGTTTAGACAGAGGAAGCTGAGAAGTATTTCAAGAGCTTAAACGTCGCCCCATAACAGTTTCAATTTTAGCTAATGCCGATTTTTCAAAGCGTTTTATTATTCAATACGATGGCAGTAAATTGGGGTTGGGCTACGTCCTTTTCCAAGAGCATAGTTCCATCAACCACTCCATTACTTATGTTAGCTACACTTTAACTAAAGCTGAGGACAAATATAGCGTTACAGAAAAACAACTTTTATTCATCTTATTTGTTTTACAAAAATTTAGGTACTTTGTAGAGGGGACGTTCTCTACCGTATATACTGGTCATGTTAATTTAGCATGGCACCATAATTTAAAAGAAGTGCAAAGTAGATTGGCCAGGTGATCTGTAAAAATTTCACAATTTGATATCGAAATGAAACATAGACACGGTTCCGGAATACCTTTCTAGAGAATGTCTCGACATAAATATCTTATCTTTAGAACAATTAATTGCAGACAAGTGGTACATTTCTATGATTCCTAAAGTAAAAGCTAATCCTACTAAATTTCCAGACTTTAAAGTAGAAAATAATATTTTGTATAAACATACCTTTAAGCCTCAATTTGTTGTGTCTAATTATCACGAGTGGAAATTGGTTTTACGTACAGCTAATCTTTACGGCATCCTGACAGAATTTTATTTTCTACGTACTGTTGCCTATCTAGGAGTTTCTAAAACATTCTCGCGGGTATCGGAAATTTATTATTTGCCTCGTATTCAACAGGTGCAAAATTGGTACCGCATACAAGATTCCTAATAAAGATAGACCTGAATTTAGGGGTCAGTACAAAAATATACAATTCATGATACAGAAGTTGAGCGTATATTGGTTAGGTCCGCTGCCTCTTGCTAAGCAACAGAATCAATACTTATTAGTCTGTAGAGACTGGTTCACAAAATATATTTCCTTGAACAAGGGCTACATCAAAAATTGCAATAAATGCCTTGAAAATAATATATTTTTAACGTTTGGATTACCACAAATTGTACTATCTAACAGCAGTAGTCAATTTATCTCAAAGGAGTTCGAATCCTTTTTATCTTCTTATAAAGTACAAAATATTGATTGTGCCCTAACTTCATACTCAAATTAATTTAAGTGAACGGCTAAATCTCATTCTAAGTGTCACTAGTTCTGCGTATTTGCATGACAACCATCGTGATTGGGATCAAAATATTTACAAGATTATACAGGCTATTCGCACCGCGAAAAATGAAACTTCTAGGTACGATCCAACCTTTCTAATGTTTGTCCGCCACGTTCCTTTAATCGGTAACTATTATAAGACCGTAGACATCTCACACAATGATAATTTAACAATTAGTGACATTTTACATTAACGACCTTTCAAAAATTTATCAAGAAGTTAGAAACATCATTAAGGTAACTTATAATAAATACTTATAGGGTTGGTTATAATCTTCGAGAAACATCGTTATCTTTTAAGGTCGGAAACAAAATCTAGAAGAAAAACTACGTGCAATTCAATTATTTTCAGCTAAATTAATATCTAAATACACCCCTTCTTTTGTTTTGAAAGTTCATTTAAATCTTGTTTACGAGTTAGGGGATAAGAAAGGTCGTGACATAGACCATTGGCATATTAAAGACCTCAAACCCGACCTTAATTATGACGAGCCTGAAGATGATCAATCCAGTGATACTAGATGAGCTATTTAGTTGTACGTTGCTGCCTGTTGCGGGCAATGTTGAAGTGGCACTTATGTGTGGGCATGCCATCTGAGAACTATTTGGCATTGTCTACAGTAAGAAAGCTCTGTTACTTAACTTGTAATTAATCATCAGAGTACTACCTTTTACTTCATTGAGTATTACTCAGGTATTTCATCATTTTTATCTGATATTTTAAAAATAATGTTCTAATTATGGCATTATTATATTATTTCTTAAATCTTTGGAGCTCATAAGTAATCGTAGTTCCACTTTCGTATAAGTAAATAAACATATATTCTCATTTATATAGTTTTCGAAAATTAACATCCATTTATCTTATTTTATTGTAACTAAATTAGTTGATAGTTTAAAAGTCTTTATTAATATTGATTAGCTATTTATTTACACGTAATCACTTAAGTATTTATTTGATGGTAGTCTAATAATAATACAAGATTCTAAGCAAAACTAAAACTAAAGGAGCTTTACGCCACCATACCACTTTTTAAATTCGACTGCGACGGCAAGGGACATTCAGACGTTTTTAGCGACGCAATAAGCCAAGGAATACTTCTCTGGTACATCAAATAAATTTCTGTATTCCTTAGTAGTAACCTCAAATAGAACTTTGTGGAGTCCCGAATAGATTTACACATTCGGTAAATAACTGTACGCTATTCTTGACTACTAATTTTTCTAATTCAACATAGACTGCCATTTGTTTACAATCTTGCCGTTCCGATTCCTAATTTCTCCCAGCGTATGGGGATAACCGATTCATGTGAACTACTTTGGGTTTTCCTCTCAGAATCAATTATTTTAGGTTTTTAAACATCGCTGATGCATTGCATAAGTCGAAGGGCATCATTGTGAACTGCTAGAGACCAGATACAATAAAGAATTCTGTCCTTTCCCTTGTTCAGACTCCATATCGCCTTAGCAATATCCACTTTTCATGTCTAAAGTCAAGAACCGTTTGAAATTGGAAAGCGTGTCTAAAATGTCGTTAATTCTGGGTGGGGAGTAGCTGTTCCTTTTGATCACATTATTTAAACGACGGCAATCCACATCGATTCTTAACTAGTACAACTAGCGATGCCCAAGGACTGCTGGATAGCTCAATTATCCTTTCACGGGTCATGTCCTTGATTATCTCTTCGACTTTATCTCATTTAGATAAAGGCAGCCTCATTGGTCGTTGACATATTGGTTGGTCATCTCCAGTATTTATTTTGTGCTTCACAATGTTTGTTATACCTTTCAAATCGTCATTAGTGGAAAATATATAGCCGTTTCTTTGGATGAATTGACTGATTTATTCTTTCTCTCGCGGGATAAATTGTTATCTAAGGATTCGGGTGTGGCACACAGTTTACATAAGTTCTTTCTAGACAGAACCTTCTCACAGGTTTTTATGCCACGAACGACAGATTAGATAGCTGCGCACGTTCCTAATTCGTTGCCCTTTTTAAAAGTAATTTGAAAGGTATTGACATGCATTCAGTGTACAGGTGTTGATTCCTTAGCCTCATCAGCACTTTTCCAGCTAGAATATCATGGCCAATATTTATGTTTTAGTTTCTAGGATTCCTACGCATCTTACCCGGTAGCCTTCAACCGGTTGACCTATATATATTCTTTCGCCTCTTGGCGAGAATGTCACCTCTTCTGCTAGGATTTTTTTATTGCATGGTCAGCTCGTTGGTTTATCAGCCATATCTTCGTCATCAACTCATATGATGTGATTCTTCAAGTCAAAGGCGAAGTCAAACTCGGACATTATATCCATACCCTATCTGACAGGTTCCTCAATATCAGCTACTAGTATGCGATGCATACACTTCCTACAACCGACCTCACTACCTGTAATAATTTCACCATGAGCAGTTGCACGGTTTCTTGTAGCTGTACGTCGTTGCAGTTGTGAATGCAGAAAATCTTCTATCCCCAACAATGTTTGATTTCACTATTGTCTTCGTTGCACCTGTATACATCAGAATTTAGCAATTTTTCTCTACGATTGTTTCATTAATGTAAAAACTATCCCGTTTATATTTCAACGATGCCACTTGGATTGTGTCTTCCGAGATATGGCTAGCAGAGATCGATATTCGTCCCATCACATCGATCCTTTCTAGTTTTCCTGATGCTTTGTATTACAATCGCGACTGCTCATAGTCTCTTGGCAATTTCTCTGTTTATGTCCCCATTTGCCACACTTCCAGCATCGTGTTGTATATCCATTTGGGTTTTGCGTCTAAAGTAGTGTCAAATGGACCTGTTCTAGATCATTAGATTATTAGACTGCACGTACACAATGTAGCTCTTCGATGCTTGTTTGGTCGCTTCAAATTCCACTATTTGAGTCAATGCACTATCAAGGTCATGCATACGTGCTAATCTAAGTCCCTGTTGCGTTTTAGAATCCCGAGGACCGTCCACAAATGTTTGTATCTCAAATTTTTCAAATAAACTTTCAGGAGCTGTTGGATATGTCAATCTTACTAGACGCGTAATCTCTATTTAAAATTCCTGGGGGCACTCCCCCAATTTTCTGCACTTGATTCTTTAACTGGACACTGTAGACCTGTTGCAGATGTTTATCTCCATATCGCATTTCCAATTGTAAAACCAAGTAATCGAAATTATACTGCCGATCGGTCGATATGGTTTGTAGAATGTCTAGGTCATCCCCACGTAGAACCACAATTAAAGCAGTTGCTTTTCTTCAACGGTTCATCGATTTAATGTTGAGGCTGCCACGAACTGTTTATTGGAAGTGGTCCAAGGTGTCTTCCTATCATATGTGGGTGCTTTAACGTGTCTTCTAGTGCTTCGCATGCCATTTTCAACAACTGATCAACTTGCTGTGCATTCACTTCTATTCATTGTTAATGAGGAACAGAGTACACCTCCTCCTTAGGCATGCTGGTTCTTTATTTATAGTCAGGAGGATACACCTTTCATGTAGTTCATCACACTCTTTCGCTACCTCCTGGTAATTTATTTACATCTCATTGGTAACGTCTTCTATTTTTTTTTGTTAATTTATTTGTCAGGTTCTCTTGCAATTTAATTAGGCTTAATTTAAATTCTTCTTTTAATGTATTTTGACTTGATTGAATTTCATTTTGTAGTTTATTTTGATTTCCATTAATTGTTTCCACTTCTACTTGTAATTTACTCTGGTTTAAATTTATGGATTCCATTTTATCTCTCAATTTGTTTTTAATTTCTTCTTTTAATTTTATCTTGTAGTTTATTTGAATTAGAATCAATTTTTTCTTGTTATTTATTTTAATGGGATTCCATTCTTTCTTGATTGTAGTCCATTTTTTTGTTGTAATTTAATTTGACTGGATTCCATTCTTTCTTGATTGTAATCAATTTTGTACTTCATTTTTTGCAACATTTTTATCGAAGACTCCATATTTTTTCGGCATATAGAAAACAGTTAGCACTAGATTTTAGTTATTAATAATCCGTAAATTCACACTTTTGATAACAAATCCCATACCTGACACTAATGTAACACCGGTTAATTGTTTAAAAGTCTTTATTTATATCCACTAAATTACAGCCATTTATTTACATGTATTCACTTAAGAATTTATTTAGCAGCACTCTAACAATAAAAATTTATATTTCGATTTATTTATAACAGCTTTTAACAATACAAGGTTGTAAGCAAAACTAAAACTAAAGGAATTTAGGCTGAGATTTATATAGAAAGAAGAAGTCTAGAAAATTCTATATTAGCAAGGAATAAAATTCGTCATAATGCTGAAGTAATAAATTCCAATGCCATGACTCATTCCTGTGACTTTGAATTTATTTATTTAGATATCAGTTATTGTAATGAGTAATTAATCATTACATCATCTATCTTAGTTGTATGAACCGTTCTGGATTGCATCCGAATGTTCTATTGGATACATATTGTTTCTGATTTTGTTACATTATTATGTAATGTCTTGACAATTAACTTGTCTTTTACTAATTAGAGCTAAGCGCTCATTTCTTTATGTTAAGTCGTGGTCGTGGAAGAAATAATTTTACGCTGCCACTGCATAATGGCATAATGTGTATGGTGACGTCAATAAAGTGGATCTTTATATTTTAAAACGTCTTTAAGTAGGAAGATTTTTCCAGTTATTTTTGTTTAACTCATTTATTTAGTCATATATCTGGTAGACATTTTATCTGGTACCAATAAAATTCTAAATTTTTCAGAGGATTCATCATTTATAGTGTCCTCGGATTGTAAATCAAAATTTGTCTAACCACTGTTTTGGAGTGACTTCTTTCGGGTTAATTTACTTCATTTTCAGTATATTTCATCTGCATTTTTGTATCATATTACTACTTATTCATGCCTTTTTATTATAAATTACATCTGACATGTTATTCAAGTACTATTTACAAGAATCAATATTTTAAATGTACAAATGTACTATTTATTAAAATTAAATTATTATTTCTTCTGTTAACTAAATCTTATTTCAATTTATTGCACTTATTTAATATAACTGTCATTTTTAAATACTCGATAAATTTGTTCACAAATTCGTGGCCCTATGAAACACCTTAATGTGTTAATATGTTCACATGTACAAATACGCACATAGGCTACTTAATGACCTAGTTTGTTTCAGTTGGATGTTCTTTATAATTCATAAAGTCGAATAGTATCCTGAGTTTCACGTAGAATAAATGTATTTGAATAGTGTGATGATTATTTTAGTATGTTGATGCATAGTAATAAATAAAACTAGCAGTAAAGTCCTTGTTCGTATATACAGTAATGTAGATATCCTTAGTATCTTATCTATTCTAACGTTATAATTGTAACATCGCATTGTTTCGTTATTTATTACTTTACAATACTAATTATTAATATAACGATTTTCAAATTAAAAGAAATATATCTTTTGATTTTACAATGCAAAATACATGAACAATTTAAGTATATAATCTGAAACATAATGTATATCAGTCATTTAATACAATTTACAGGTTTTCTTTCAGCAGGAATATTGAATCAGGGTGAAGATTATTATTTTGGAAGCTGAGTCTGTAAAGAGTACGATCCTGTAGGTAACCCAAGTGCTCTAGAGGGCAAGGATAAAGAGGCAGTCTACCTTGGACTAGAGAACCGACAGCATGTTTCAAAATTCCATGTTTTAAAATGGCGGATGTTCAGTGTGATAATTAAATTATTTATTGTGTCGTTTCTCTGGTTCAGGCTACCATCCACTTCATTATTCCTATATTTTTTATTTGGTTTAAATGGGCAAAATTTAATTATATACTTTTCTAGGATTGAATCATGCTGGTCTTATCCGGGCGGGGGGGGGGGGG
>JAHWXV010040135.1:0-10915 GCA_024586415.1 Phrixothrix hirtus
GGCATATAAGTGCATATTTTAAAGGCAAACAAGGCATATATATGCGCATATTTTGGCTGCATTTAAATGCATATATTCCGCCCCCTAGTAATAACACAAGCAACAAAAAATTCTTAATAAATGTATGTTGAAACTTAGAAAAATCGAATCTTTTGTTTTTACAAAAGTACGTAGGTTATGTAGTAGCTTAAATCAAAGCAATAATGTCTTCTAAATTTAATAAGCTCCTTTGTTTCACAATTACACACAACTTGTCCTTTATTGTTTCATTTACGTTTATTGCCTACAACTTTCAACAATCTACTTTTTTGGATAAGAAATATGATTTAATTTGCCTTTCATGTTTCATAAAACTGCCAGTAAAATGAAAATTAATCATATCATTCTCGAAGATCAATGTACCTTAAAATAGATGGCCAAAGAGAACTCCCATCTATTAATGAAAGATCGTTGCACATTTTTCTAAGCCATTACAATAAATTTGGCCATTAAGCAATTACACTTAACTATTATTCTTTAAAACTAATATCACACAATTTTAATTAGGAAGAACAATTTGTTAGTGCACAGGTGCACGATTACTTAAAAGTTATACAGCCTTAACTATTCTAATATATGTTTAGTTTAACTTAAATGCGACAAATGCTAGCAATAAAATTCAATCTCAACTTGATTTTTATGTACAAGGCAATTAGCGATATGTAACATTTGTTTGAATTCTATATTAATAACCTGATCGTACTCAAATTTTTGTATCAAAATTAATTGATACAGGTAATAAAGTAATAAACCTTGTATTAAGAACTCAAGAAATGTTATGACAAATACATTTCAATTGCGAAAATAAAAGAAGGGAATTAGCATCCTATATTACAAAGACAAAATACTATTTTAATTAAATACGCAATTAAAGTAATAATCGGATGTCAAATTATAATTACCTAACAAGGTACTATAAATAAATTCATTCCATGAAATTAAGTGTAAATATATCTGAAAATCTGGTGTGAGATAGCACACAACTTTCTCTTACACATTTTAAATTTATTTTGAATTTAATGACGCTAGTTACTTTCCTATACACCTAAATTGTAAACTCCAAAATTAATTTAAAAGCATAAATAATTCATCCATTATAATTTCCTTTATACATGTACTGAGAGCTTCGTAATTAAATTTTGAGCTCATTTAAAGCAAAAATTATTTATAGATTTAAATAAAAAGTAACTAAGTATGTAACTAATGCACACAAATCATTAATCGTGTAATATAGCATTACAGGCGCAAGAACTGTGGAAAGTTTGAAAATTCGTTAAAGCTGTTTTCGAAAAACTTGCAAAAAACCTAAAAACCACAAGAATAAAGTGGCGCTTCCGGTCATTAGATTTTAACAAAATTCTTACACAGAAGTGGCAAGGCAGTAATAAACGTACATATAAAATTTCACTTTTCTACGACGATTAGTTTTCAAGATATTTTGATCACATACGTACACACACACACCACACACCACACACACACATACACACACACACGCGCGCGCGCGCGCGCGTACACGCACACACCGGCCAATTGCTAAAAACATGTTTTTCGAATTCAGGGGACCTGAAAACGTGTATTTTCGCTAAAAACTGGACATCGAGAATTTTGACCGAAAACATGACTTTCTCTATAGTATATTTCATATACGTAAAAGAAAGTAAAAAGAATCGAATTCATAATAAAAAATACTGATAGAAATTACCCAAATTTAGAGTTAAACAAAAAGTTCAATGTATCCAAGGTATTATAAATTAGGTAAATACTAAGAATTGCGATGGGTATAGAAGCAGAAAAGATAATTTAACAGATACGATCTTGTAAATAATTGAAATGTAAAATATTTAAGGTTAAATATTCGGAATTTGAGCTAGGTCGAGACCTCTAGTGACAAATAATACAATGAATATTTAAGGCATATAGAGGAATCTGTAAATTAGTTATAGGAAAAATAATATATAGCATCAATTAACACATTCAAATACACAGGATTTATAAAGAATCTAATAAACATAGAAATTCCTATGAAGATTGGTGGAAAACCATACATAAAGCTCACAAAATGATAAGAAATCAGAAGTTTATTTGTTCTCATAGTTTATCCTTACCGATAGTTCTCCAATCTAATATCCTGTATGCTATTAACTGCCAAATATCTTACGGCACCTGTGTTCACGTAGGTTTCGGACGTACTCCGTTGCTTCGCATATAACTAAATCTCACGAAACAGCCTAAGAGGATCGTAAGAGCGTTTTTCAACCAACTTTATAGTCTGGCTACCAAAACAATTATTCTGCAAAGAATTCGTTATTAATAAAGCCCAATTTTACTCCCAAATGATCTGCATAATCCTTTCTATTGGCCATATACGATTCAAAACAGAATAACACCATGCATGAAATCTCAATTAGTACTTGCCACAGAATGGAAATGGTGATTGAGAAGATGCATGGTAAATTTGAAAATATAGATTAGCATAGAACCGCATGCAAATGGACACAAGGACTGAACAAAGTTGTGAATATGATCTCTGATACTAAATATATGTTTTGCCACATAGGATCTTCCAACAACCCTTCGGTTGTTCGTGTTGCAATAGAAAACGAAACTTACCGTGGCTTAACTCAGTAGAAATTAATCGGAGAGGGGCGTGGGCGGCTTGGCTATGTTGGTTTTGGCTCTCATCCACAATTTGTAGACGGTACCTGTAGTAAGGGAAAAAACCATACACCTGCAAGGGCGCCAGTCATATGTACCTTCCTATCTCGTACGTACACCTCACACGACAAGATATACGACTGCTTCTGAGTCCTGCTGCTACCCAAACATAAAGAAAAGCTAGGTTCTTGGAACAAGAAATGAAATACAACTGAAATAAACAAGACATTCGTTTATTACCGTGAGCGAGTTCGGCAATAAATACATACAAAACAAGAATAACAAAGTTAGGCTACAATTAAATTTTTATTCCTTTCAGAACACCAAAATGTCAAACTAGGTTATTGGCTTTTGCCATAACGGGATCTAGGCCATCCGATATTTATAAGTGGTAAGAAATTTATGATACAATTAATATTCTCAAAAATAAAATACTCTAGAATAGTCGAAAACAAACTACAAACTATCAAAGCAAAAATTAATTTTACAAAACAAAATGGTAGTCAAAATTACAGTGAATAAAACTAATAGCGTTAGGCAGACGGAATCAAATACCTTAGAGAAGAAGCAACAGTTGTTATTTGTTATCGATATTCTAACATTATAACTTAGCAGCTGCTAAAGATGCAAATTTTAAAAATCAAACATAAGGACGTGAAATATTAAAAGTTAATTTAAAATAAATAGCTTAACTAAATTCTGAACCTTTTAATTTTACTAAAATACTCAAATATTTGTTGCAAATACAATAATTGGACTATTCGTCGTTGAAATTTTCGTTTGCAAATGAAATTTTAAGGTCACACCTCGTATATATAACTTACTAAAAACCCAGAAAATTTTACAATAAATGCTATTTTATAATTTGTGCGAACAAACTCAAATACAACTGTGCGGAAGTAAAACTTGAGCAAAACAATTTATTTTAATTCAGAAACTACTTTAATCATTTACTTTAAATTTGATTTAATTTTTATTGAAGAAAATGTAAACAAAATAGGTAGCGAAAAACATTACTTGAACGATTTTATTCAAAGTGAAATTTTATAATTACGGTAGCTTCTTATGCTGTCCAATATATTATAATTGAACTAATAATTTTTTTTCATTTCCATAACTAAATAATTTAGCATTACGTTATTTTTAAAATGTAAAGGACATCAATTGGTAACATGCTTTTCAGTTATCGTAAAAAGTTGAAGTTCAAACTTTTATCAACATATGCGAATTGAAACGTATGACGGCTAAGAAAGACAGACTAACCTGGGGTCCGCATGAAAGAGCGACTACTACGACATCAGCCTGAGTGACTTGCCAGATGCAGCCCTTTTCTGTGAATACCAACGATTTTACTGCACCTTGACGGAACTATTCAAATTCGTATTGCCAAGACTAATTTGCTTTGTTAATTAAGTTTTCCAATAAGAAAGCGTCAGGTGATGAATAGTACTTTCTTCTAACTTTTACGACTTCAGAACAATCATGTTTGTTAAGTCTCACCGGTACTTGTTGCTATAATTAATGGTAAAAATTAATTAGGATATAAACAAATTGAATCAATCTTACTCGAGATAACGTATAACACGGCACGATACAACCAAAAGAAAATAAACTAATAAACAGTGTAACATGCCATGATTAGAAATTTAGTGCGGAGTCTTAGACGATGGTCTTCAACCAACGGCCTTCTATTACTGGCATTAAAATTCGTATCACATTCGCGGCGGCTTTATCTAAATACTCGCAAAACACAGGGGCGCACTTGGTTGAAATATTACATTCATATTTTTATTTTACAACCAAATTTGTGGATTTCACAACGAAACATCTCAAAAACTACGAAAAAAATACGTTTCTTCAAACATATAAATTTTCTGATGAAGCTAACTATGTTGGCGAAAGGTTAAGTATATAAATAAATTGTATTTTTCTAAAATTCAATAATTGACCCACTACCTCAAATCAACAAAAACTCGAAACGAATACCGAACAATTCAAAGGCGTAAATTAATTAATTCAACTTGACATACTGAAATTCAATAAAATACTAATGTTTAAAAAAGGATTGGTACAGTATGAACGTAAGTGTGCTTTTATTAAAACTAATAACGAAAAACTTATTAGTGAACGAATGCTGAGGTAAGTTATATCAAATAAGCTAATCGTACACAAACACGCTCGAAAATTTAAACAAAAGGCTACGTGACCGTGCCTTCAAAGTACATGCAAGCTACATACGATTAAATCAGAATTAGTGACACAGATACCTTCAATGAGCGTCGTTGCTTGGCAGACTAAGCTGCCGTAATAGATCGACATAATAAATTATGTTTTGAATTTAGAAACAGTAAAACGTAATCAATGAGTCATTATAGAAATGTGATAGCCAGCGTAGGGATGGATAAATCTGTAGACCACCACGAAAGCACCATTGTTAACTAAATAATTTGTAAACGCGTCAAAAATACTATGGACCCACAATAATTCAAAACAATCGAAATTCCGTATGGCAACGGTCATAGAAGCAAGAATATTAGCGTCGCTGAAAACACCAAACTACACTGCACAATAAACTTTCTTGGCCGTTTTTGATCTAAAGGAAAAATAATTTATAGAAAATTTGTTCTACCTGCCATCAAAAATAAATTTGTCGCTTGAAGATCTTCTGCAGCTTAACATCTTGTTGTAGATGGCGCATAATACTGTATTAAGACCATCCGTCAAGTAGGAACTATGCCCATGTAAGTAATTCTTGGGTTCTCGTGTAAAAATTTGAGATCCTTACACATAAAACATTTTTCTCAGGAAAAGGTTCTTTCCTTTGTTCATATTAACTTATTTTTATATCGTGATCCTTGTAATGCTCGTATGTCACTACGATGCCTGTATAAAAAATTCTAATAAATATTGCAGAATAAGATAAAAATAAGAATTGAAACGCATTCATTCACCAGGCCAAAATTTTGAAGTCGTGAAATAGAAATATTGCATGGGGTAGTAATTAAAATACCCCATTTGACTTCATACTTTGAAATGTGGTACTCAGTTTTATAATTTTATATTTTTTGTGTTACCCATTTTCTTACTTGCTTCTTTTCATATTTTTTCGATAGTTTGCAGTTGCTGTTGGTAAATATTACAAACAAGGTAACAAAAATGCGGCTTTTTAAAGTTTCTATTACAGATTACAACTTCAAGATGTTTATATTTTAAAAATCGAAACATGTAATAATGAATGCGAAAAAGATGATGTACATAACTTTATACTGCCCGGCTTAATTAAAAGGTTCTATCTGAATTTCTTTTAACTTTTCAATTATGATGATACTCTAATGAAATAATTATTTTTAATCATGTTACTTAGTTTCTTCTGTATTAGTAATATTTAAATATCTTTATTTAGTTTGTTCTGCTAGGATAAATGGTATAAAATTTAAATTATCTCAAAACAACAATTTGCACATAGCACTTCTTAACTAAGCAGGGCAGTATATTAATGGCGTATTTCTAAATATCATGCCATTGAATCTTTTATTTTGCTTTCAAGTGTGTAGTAGTTTTAATTGATATACCTATGGCAAATTTTGCATAAATTTAAAATTAGCATATAAACTCTATTAAACATTATATCTAAAATATTTATTACCAGGTGCTGTATGTAATTTTATACCAAGGCGGCCATGGAGAAATATAAACAAATTAGGCAGATTAAACTTCATGCTGTGTTTTCATTTTAATTGCCTTTGAATATCTACTAATTATTTATTACCTTGCATTTTGCAATTCCATATTTTATTTTGTATACAAAGATACAATGTTTTAATAAATTAAGTACGGCCATTTTTATTGTATCAATTATAATAGGAAAAGCAGGTATGTCTAATTAAGCGATATTAAAATATAATTATATTTCACGCTAAATAATTTTTCCTACTCATTTGCATGTAAATATGCATTGTTACTGTACAATCTAGTTACTATGCAAATACTTCAATATGCACAGTAGTGCGTAAAATGTGAAATCACGCAGTAGGGAATTATTAATTTATCTAGAAATGTATGGATAACGTAGTATTACGGATAATGAAAGAGGAACACCTTTAAAAACATTTAACGCTTAATATTTAAAGTTAACCTATAAAATACTGGGGTTTTATTGTTCCATACAGATAAGAACTACGTACAGTATGGGAGTAAAACGTTATTTTAATTGTAGTGATTATGAACGTATTGATTTGATGACACAGCACTTCTTAAACCCTTATCACTCGTCATAGAAAAAAAGAGATAAAGGCAATCATGCACTCGCAAAGCTATCACACTCGGCTATGTTTCGTGCTTAGAATCTTTTCGATCGTGAAAAATCGGTTTCTTGCCTAAAACTATTTTTTTAAATTAGGTCAATTTACCTTTTTGCATTCTTTAATTCGTTAGTTTTTCAGGAAGCACTTAACCTATTATTTAACGTCAATCGTGGACTAATTTCAATAACCATTCTAAAGGTACCGTTATTTTAATTCTCGCCAAATATTTTCCAGTATTCTCCCTACCTTTTAAATACATTTTTGGTGTCATATTTTTAATATCATTAAAAACGCTTTATGAAAATAACTTAAGTAATAAATTTTCAACAAATACGAATTACTTAATTGTATAGCTTATAACATCAATATTAAATACCGACTATTAACAACCGCAACTGTTAATCAATTAATGCGCTGCAGGCTTGCTGTTCTCTCACCCACTACTCTTTTGTAAGGATATTAAATATCCTTTTAACTGTATGAAGCATTCACTAGAAAATTGAAAGTTTTTAGCACATATTCTATGTTAACTTATGAACATATCTTTTGGATCGCATTCATTTTAAAAGACTTGTGTATTTGAACTTTGTTTTCTTAAGAATCTAAGTGAGACTGAATGTAAATTTAAGTATTGTATTACACACTTCTGTGTTATGTTATTATATAAGAACTATTTCACGCAAAACATGAATAAAAGTATGCTTTTGGGTTTTTGAAACAGTCAAGAGTGCACTTCACTGATGAGGATCCAGGTTTGAAACCATGTTTTAGAGCCTGTCTAGATGTTTTTTAGAAACATAAGAACTTTTACCTATATCTAATTCATGCCCTGTACTTTTACATTACTCTCTCATTCGATATTTATTTCATGCATATTTTAATATTTTTTTAATTTATATTTTAGGTTAGTAAAATTTTTATAGATGGTATTGTTATATTATTTTAAGTAGATATATTTCTAAAAAGGTAATACATGTTAATAGAAATGAATATACAACACTAGCAACACTAGCAACAGATTATTATAAACATTTAAACGTGAAATTTGGAGCTAAGAACAAATGAAATTTTAATATGTTAAAAAGGATTCAGCAAGTAATATGGGCACCACGAATAGTTCCCAATACTATTCAGCATGTCAGTTTTTATAAGGTTCTGATTATAAAATTATATAGATTTATTATAGTGCGGGATCAGTTTTTTTCTTTTTATGATTGCAAATTCATATTTGGGATGAAAGGGGTTTTGTATATGTTTGATTCTTTATCTTCCTGCTCCAGTATATTTATCTAGGAGTTGTCGGTATCTATTTCGAAAACTACTGTTGGATTGCCTTTGCCGATAGGAAGCACCTTAATAATATTATCCTTTTTTAATACGCGAATAACTTGTTATTCTTGTTTTGCTTAGTTTTTTTTTGGTCAACGTAATTAAGGTGCTTTTTAATCTATCTGTTTTTCTGTGCTCATATTCTTTCTCATTTCATTTTAGTACCTCGGTATTGTACTCAGTCTAAATATGGCATACGGTAAGGATACAACCTTCTGTCGTTATTTATCTTGCGTGCCTTGAAGAACAAAATCTTGTCACCAATCGTAATTTTTATGAAATAATAGAATTGATTTAATATTTTATATATTTAATGATTTAAAAGCAGTAAATTAATTAAAAATGTGTCTAGACTTTTTAATCATAATGTTTTTACACGATATTTTTACGATACCATAAATATGTAATTATGACGAGTTTAACAACAAACTAATATATAACACATCCTAAAGCTACAGGATTTCATCTCTATGTCGTAAATGTATTTTCATGGAAGTAGAGAGTATTCAGCTTATAAAAACTTTATTTTCATTTTATGTCACAATGAGAATTAAAAACTATGATACAGGTTTAAGTTTTATAATACGAGGAACACTAGATTAATAATCTGGCTAGGGTAAGCGAAAAAGACTTAGAGTACGAATTACTTTTTATTTGCCAACATAGTCACTGCCTAACGGTGTATATTTTATTCATCTTTCTTGAAGTTGGAATATTCCCCTAGAATTTTTTTTCTGTTCAGTAAAATATTCGCATTGAAGTTTGAACAGGTTGGATTTTGTGGACTACTATATTGCCGTGGAAGATCAAAACTTCTTTCTCATCACCTTTGAATCCTTTTACTGTGTGACACGATATAGTTTCTCGTGGCATTACTTCATTTTTACACATACAATCAAGTAAATTATTTCCCTGGTGGTCCCAAGAAACGATTGTTATAACCTTGCCCGCAGATGCAGATAAGGAACCCTCACAGATCCGCTGCAAAGGTCTTTTTTAACTATTTTATCCGCTGTCACTATTTTATACACATGCTTTTTTTTAGTAAATCCGAAATCTCGATGGAAATCTCTTTATCCAGAGGTTAACAATTTTGGAACTTACACCAACGCACCTTGCTCATTTTAAGATTTTCGTAAAAAATGTGTAGGACACCTGCATCGGATATCCTCAGCGCCTCAGCGGACTTTGATGTGCTCAAATGTTCATTTGTAAAAATCATCGATTCTACTTTTCTGTAAATTTCAGGATTTGCTGCAGATTCTGGCTGTCTTCATTTTAATCGTCATTATTGATTCTTAACTCTAACGGAATTGTTTTCATTCATATTTTATTTGCTATAAGCTTGGTTTATGCTTACCATCTAATACCAGTATCCTTTTGCATATGATTTTCACTCTATCGCCTTCGAAGGTTAACAATTTTATTATGCTTCAATACCCAAATTTAACTAAATTCATTTTTTGTAATAAACTATCTACTAAAACCTATTGCATTAGAATAACTTTTGGTGTAATATTCGATTATTTTCCAAGCTCATCGTAGGTTCTAAAATTAATGTGAGAAAATAATCGATATCATACCGATTTTTAATTGCTTTATCAGAGTAAACAATTTTGTACCTAACAATTTGTAAATTAACATTTTACCTATTTTAAATAAAATTATGTTGTACGAAAATCAAATTTGAATAACCAGGTTGGAAAAAGGCTAGTTCTAGAAGTATAAGGAAATCATCTATATGCAGGCTTCTGTAACAACCGTTTAAAAGTTACGTGCTTTAAATTGCATGTCTTAATTGATTCTGTCTATATTCACTTGTATGGAGATTTCAACTAGCGGTTGTATGTACTTGCATATTGTGGGCGAAATATCAACGATCAACTCGTGAGTTTATTGTCCAGTCTCCAATATGGTATAGATATTAGATTAATTACAATAGCTTTGCATAGCATATTAAGTAGTCTAATATTGATTCTATCTAGATCAACTGCTAGCGAACACGATTCAATATTATGGGTAATCATATGAAACCACTTTAAGGTTACATATTGTTTTAATAACAAAAACGTTAAAACAAATGGGTTAAGCTTTATATAATTAGCATATACCTAGATGTGCTGTTTTATTTTTAAAATTATTACTAAACATTTTTCTTCAAACATGCTTTGAAGTTATTTACCGTTTAAATTATAAAATTTCGTACTATTTAATAGGTATTTAATAAAACTTGGAAGGTTGACTAAGCCTAAAAGGTCTTTAAGAGTACATGAAATTAGATTTATAGTCACCATTTTCGCCGAATTTTAACGCCATCTGCATATCAACTTGCAATTAACTGTGAACGTATTCGAACTGCTCAATGGATAAAACGTTACCCCGACTAATTAGAAATTCTTTGTTCGATCCTTAGTTTGAACATCACACACGCATACACACGCATGCATGCACGCACGTACGCACGCACGCACGCACACACGCACGCACGCACGCACGCACGCACACACACACAGACACTATATATATATATATATATATATATATATAAAGATTTCTGTATATTTTAGGTATTTAAAAATATTTTA
>JAHWXV010040143.1:0-13247 GCA_024586415.1 Phrixothrix hirtus
CGTTTGATTATTTTTATATATGAATGTTATTTGTGTTTACCATAATTGAATTTCCTTTCAGAAAGATACTTACCTTTAGTGTTCATATACGGTAATTACATGTACATAATTTCCAAGGTAACGCAAATGCAGTAATTATTTTAATATTTATATATATATATTTGAGACTTTCATCCATTTTATTTTTCAAAGACTTAAATAAGTTATGAAGTTGTTCTGTATAATCGTGGCTGAAATTGTTCTGTTTAATCGTGGAATTAAATTTTAAATTATTTCAGTGTTAAAAATATTTAATAGTTTGTTATATTAATTGAATGTAAATTTTTTTTTGTCATTTCAGTGCATTGTTCTAAATTAGTTTTCGAAATAATAAAATGTGGCTTAAAAATACTTTCTTACAGAATGTTTCCATATATTGGTCATTACAGTAATTTATGATTTCCAATGAAGGTTAAATTTCAACTGCATTACGTCACTTTGGAACTGGAGCATGTATGTCTGTATAGTAAAACTGATGAATGACATTTTTGTTGCAGTTGCACATTTTTTCTCCGAAACCATGTGATAAACTCTCCGTGCTTACCGTAAATTTCTGTTGTATGCGGTCTGCTGTTACGTAGAAGATCTGGAATATTAGCATATACATTTTCACCAGATAATCTGTGTAACCAGTACGTTGATACAGCGATCAACACCGTTATTCATTTTCAACCTCTTCTCTTATTCCTACAACACAAGAACTATACAGCAGCATGTTGATTTTGCCGAACACTACGCGCAGCATAAATCTTGAAGGAGCACTAGTTTGAATATCAGCGGAAATGATGCTTCTATACACCGGTAAGTAGCAAATAAATAGAATGTAAAAAAATGTATACTTCTATTGGTGGCCCTCGTAACTAGTAAAATAATGAGCTAAATTATGATAAAATATAGATCATGTGTAATACGCATTCTTACAGTTAGTTTGGCACTAATAAAGGAATACGGGAAACTTCGTGAATTTGTAGTGGGATTCAATGCAGGAACATTTCACCTCGTCTCAACGCAAAGGTTGTGGAGCCCTAAAGTATACTTGTGATAATAAAACTATTGAAGATTTTAAAAAAAGTGAAGGCAAATTTTAATGGTTTTAAAAGTATTGAATCTAGCACAATCGCTGTTTCCAAAACTAGTCATATTAAGACATAAATTACACCCACCCTCTGTCCTTTAAAACAAAAAGTGTGCCAGCTTTTAGTTCTTTAAAAACCTTTAAGAACCCATGTTAACTTTTTTCAATACTTTCAAGTGTTTTTAAGATATTAGCACAAATATATCTAGAGCGCCCCAACGTTCACGTACCGGCGATTGGGCCGCTAAACAGAAGCTTAATGTTCCTACATCTTATCTTTCTACAAATCTACGAAGTTTTAAAATTTTTTAATTTTTTCGTTGCCGGTGTTCCAGCAAAGCGGCTAGTTGTCTCCTCTGGAACGAGAGGACTAAGTAGTCAATTGATTTAGAGAAGTCTGCGCGTGCAAAGTTCAACTTGAATTGTAAAAAAGTAATTGCACAGGTAGAATTTGTGTCGCAACTTGTGTAATAAATAGTCACATGAAAAACTACAGAATTAAAGTACGTTTCAAATGTTTGAATTGTGTATCCTGGTAACGCAAATATGAAAAGAAACCTGATTTATCCAAGAGCTGTATTTTCCGGTCAACGTAACTGCACTATTTGTGCAACTCTGAATAAGACACGATATCAACTAATACATTTATATCATCTTATAAACACAATTGCTTGACAAATTCAATTTTATTGAAATTACTTGTGATTGTGTCAAGAAGTGCGCGTAATTTAGTATTAATGGAGTAAATCAAAAACAGAATAGTCAATAATTTCCTTACGTTTACTAAGTTTGTCAAATAATATATTGTAATGTAATTACTAAGCCAAGTCAAGAGGTAGACTATGTTTAATACGTTAAATCTTCAATCCTAGGCCTCAATTCTTGGCTAATTTATTGAATGCATAAGTTTTTCAATTACTAGAAAACATGCTGACGATGCGAACAATTTAACCACTTATATATGTAAAAAATCATATCAATCTTTGCAATATATCAAGTTAATTGCTTATTAAATCGTTCATTTCAAAATTTAGTTTGTAGTAGATTTTATTTAATTTTCATTAAAAAATAACCAAACAAATTGTGAAACTAGGTTTCCCAGTGTAATTGTAATTGAAACAATAATATTCCGAGATACTTTGTTTTTATATATATATATATATATATATATATATATATATATATCTGTCGATCGAATCAAACTCTCTAAGTATTCTCAAACAATGCTGCCGTAAAATGTGACTAATATTATGCACAAAAATGTACAAAATAAATACTACGTTACCTAACTTTTTATCTATACCTTAATTATCGTAATACGAAAATACATATGGAAACTCAAAACATTTTTGCGCAGGCGTTTTCAAAAATTATAACAGCGTTAATAGGTGCTCAAGGAGATAAATGATGACTATTATCTGAGGTGCTGAACGCCAGGAATTTGTTACTCTTAGAAATAAATAATTTGGAAATTTTCTAATTGTAAAGTTTTATCGGACGATAAATGGAATAATCGGAATTTTTTGTAAGAAAATATAAAAATTCAATCAAAAGGGGCCAGTTTTGATTGAATTTAGAAATAATTCAATTCAGCACAGAAAATCCTCAAATCTCATTATTTGTAAAGCAAAATCATTTATTATAAGAAAACGACTTACGGAAATTGACTGTAAAGCTTTGAAAAACCGTTAGCACTATCACTTAAAGCACAATAACCCAACTTACCAAAGTTAAAGGTACACTTCAAGTAGTATATTTGTAATGAAATACTCGAAATCTCACAGTGATTTACTTTCAAAGAAAAACTGTCGGTGGTTTCTTGACTGTTGCCAAAGATTTGGTATAATCCAGTATCAAGGTTTGTTGTTCACGGTGTGGACAATAATGCGCAATTGAGGAATACAAAAACATAGCTCACCCCTTTTGCCCTATTCTTTACCATATTGTAGTAATTTGTAGTAACGCATCCACTTTAACTAATCCCAAACCCGTGACCCAGCTCTCCGTAATCTTCACAGAGTCATCCTTCGTCTTTAGGATTAACAACAGCGCTAATAGTTATTGCGCATAGTCCTTGAATGATTAGTTATATAACCTACCGAACCACTATAATAGCCACTCCTTAAATATCAAAATTAGACAACTACAGTAAAAACAATTTAAAGATATTACATTGATGTATACCGATGTATACCTAAATCCATTTTTGTTCTAGGAGATCTTGCAGAACGTTCACAATAGAAGTACGAACTGCCACTGGCTGTACCTATTTGCATGAGATGACGGAGGAGCAGGTGAGGGAAGATTTCATCCGTAAATTTAGGAATCGAGGTTTTAAAAGAGTGGCGAATTTAGTTAACAAACTTAAACGCACGGGTTCTGTTGTAGATTAGGAACATTGTGAGAGGAGGTCCATAACTCCAGAAATGGCGCGTCTCATGGAAGATGTGATCACACATAGTTCCACTGTATCTCCAGGAGACTGTTTATAGAGATGAGTATACTACAATATACAATTATACGATACACATTAAATAAACGAGCTTGCCACGACCAAATTGTGCAGCCCGGCAGGCTGTAGAAAATGAGAATCTCATCGCACATGTGTTTTTCAGCGATAAGTCAATATTCCACACCTATGGCCAACCGAATGCACTGCAAGTGTGGTAACTGAATACGTTCAAAGCAAATGCGTGGTTAGGATTGACAAAGACCACCATCTATTGACCCGAAAACATATACCTCAATATGTTGGAGCCATTTCTGGGCTCACAGTTGGTATAAAATGGAATGAAGGACTTTATTTTTCCCAGCAAGGTGGGACACCATCCCATTTTGTACTAATTGACTAAGTGCAACTTTCCCCGAATCGGATGAGCTTCTCAAAGATTTTGCCCCTTTCTCCACCGCCCACCAGACCTGACTCTTTTTGATTTTATGCGTGAATCTATCTGGAGATTAACAACATAGCATACTTCAAACAACGAATTAGAAACCCAGGTGCTCAAATTTCTCCAGATATGCTGAACAGAGTGTTTCGGTCTGTGGAAAAATTCTAGCAGCTCTGCAAAGACTTTATAACGAGCTGGAGCGCCTTTTGCGCCCCAGAGGATATCAAAGATGTTAATTTCCTAAATTAGCTAATCTGATCTGGCCACCATAGTGGAGTTAGGGGGATCCTACGTCTATACTGAAATTAATTTTAAAAAAATTCAGGAATGATTTGCAAATATCACAAATCGGGGAAAAGTCGTGATTTATGGACGCCACTTAACCTTAATTGTTTTATAACTTCGAAAATGGGACGGTAAATGTCCTATTTCAAAACCGAAAGGATGTACTGTTATTATGGTATACTCACTAATGAATTATTTAGCATACGCCACTTGGTAGGCGCTTAAACTCAATTTGAGGTAGATCCACAACTAAAAATTCTTTACTTACTTAGATCTAACGTTTTCCTGTAAGAAATTGTTAGTTACTACTGCTAAAGTTATTTATTACAATGAAATAATAACATCGTCTGCTTTGAATAAGTCGCTTATAATGAAGATAACATAAAATAATACAGACAATACAAGAACATTTAAACGATGAATTGCTTAATCAATAAAATTGATTCCTAAAGACTATCTTAATTAATAATAACAAAATACTGTCCCTTTCTAGTGGTGGCTTTAATTTACGGTAATTATCTAAATTAAATATATATTTTCGGTTAATTAAATCTCACACAACAAGAACAAATTGTCTTGCTGCTACTTGGTTGAAGTAGGTCTCCCAGCGGTTTATTACTACGTTATAAGAAAAAGGGTTGATTGTCGTATTCCCCAGTGAAGCTCAGTGACTTATAAGGTGGAATGAAATTATCGAAAAAGTTTCATTTACTTGTACCTGAGTTGGATTACGTGAATTCATGAATAAAGCGTACGTAATGGTACTTTCCCAAACGTTTTACAGCCCTATGGCCAAACCATGAACAGAGATAGCTAAATTTGACCCAATTTTCCAAATTCGCTTACAGCGCCAACCTGCCTAATTCACCACGACTCAGGCATTCGATATTCGCTAAGGGTAACTAATTCGTTGCTTTCATGAACTTTTACGTGGCCTCACTACTTTATCAACTTCACGCCTCGCTATCGCATGCTTTCACTCAAGAAGTCTAATCTCAACAGCTTGTTCGATTACGTTTTACCTCGAGATTACTGGGAAAGGGGGATAGATGGTTAACGTTTATTTTTAGAAGCATAAACATTCCCATGGGAAAGCTGATGTAAATTGTTTTAAACGCGTAAACCGGGGGTTTCTGAATGTTAATAATTATTGTTAATAATTGGTAACAGACTGTAAAATCCTTGTTTATAATTCTAAATATAAAAACGATATTGGTAGTTCACCCATTAGATTTTATTATTATATATATATATATATATATATATATATATATATGTATATATATAGCTTGTTCTCAAATAAATGACTGATGTTGCAGGAATTTTAGACGCGCTTACAACTTACAAGGCAATCACATTGAGATGTGTTGATTTTCTGTCTTATTATAATACATGTTGCGGCATATACGTAGATGTTTAATAAATTTGTGTTTTATCAGAAATTTATAGAGACTTATAAGAGTCCTTGTATATGAAAAACCTCTACTCTTGAGTCAACATTGATGAGACAAATTCACGAACTATTTATATCTTACGAAATATGTCGGGGCGGCGACCAAAAAGGCGCGACTTACATCTAATCTATCGCATTTAAAAATATAGAATGAAGTATCGTCACGATCGATTTGCCATTTATTTCTCGCGAGGAAAGCAAGTGTCCAATTGACCATCCCGCTGTAAGAAGTCGCGTCAAATGTAGTGTGTTTAGTTTCATTTGATTTGACCATACCTAGTCCACTCGACAAAAGTCGTTTTTTCCAGTCAACACCGATGCGACAAGTTAGAGAATTATTCGCATGCTACGAAATATGTCGAGGCAAAAGGTGACACAATTTCCTTGTCGCTTAAGAGTCGTTGCCACCTTTTGTTTTAGATATTCAACGTCCCAATTCAAGAAGCGTAATGCGATCCACCATTTCTCTTCTTTCTCGAGTTATGCAATTTCTGCCAACATCAGTTTTCAGTTTACCACTGATCCCATTCCAGAAGGTCGCCAACCGCAAATTCAGTCACACTCTCAACGATTCCGCCAAAGTATTCTAGTCAAATAGGATACAAACTTGCATGGCCAATGATAAATTCAATGGTTCAAGGATCCGTAGGTTGAAAATAAACTGAGTTGTAGGACGCTCTGAACTTTATTCTGTCTTTCTTCTATATTTATTTTTGATATCCTTTTCGCAAGCTTGTCGGCCCCTTTGTTTTCCTTGTTTCCAACATGCACCGCAACCTAGTAAATTTGATATTTACCTATTTCCCTATTTCAGTCGCCTTCTCTTATACCTCGGCTAGCAGGTCAATCGGTGCTTTCATTCCAGCAAGCATCACGAATTCCGATCTGGGGTCGTTGAGAATTGGCACCCCGGGCAGATTTCCAATGCGCGATGATATGGAAACAAGGGCCTCCTTGAGTGCCATCAACTCACGTCCGTCTTATATCAATTAGCTAGTTGGCGTAAAACCCATTAAATCGTTACTAACAAGTTAACCGCGGGCACACGATTTTGTATGCTCGAACTATCAATCTCGGCTGAATTTCCCGACATTGACTGTCATCGCGTACAATTCGTTGCAGAAGGTAATAGAAATCTGGAGATGCTTTGCCCATTACATCTAACTTGTAACGTTTCCCGCGAAACGTGATAATAACGCGAAATATGGTTTAATGTAATTCCGCGAATTCTGCGCGTTTCCGCTATATTAGTGATTCCGGAAGTGTAATTATTAAGACTAAATTAAAGACAGAACAATTTTTAAGAAAGTGTTGAATACCGTACGCGAGTATACAATTTTAGTTTAAATTAAAAACACAGAAATTGCTTAATTAACAGCTGTTATATAATTTTACAAGCAAATTAATAAAGATTGCACAACCTGACGCATAAATTACCAGTTACCATCCGAAATCAGTCAAGATTGTTTTAATAATTAACAATAATTAACTTAAGCAACAATCTCAGATGATTTAAATATTAATTAATTAGTAAAAACTAATTAAAAGCTATTACGAAATATTGCGTCATGTTATGCAAATGAATTGTTTAAAGCACATGTAATTGTTATCCCTATTGATAAGATAGCAGACTTATAAAACCGTCCGAATCGATGTTCGCTGAATAAAGAACGAGAGTACAGATTTAAATATAAATAAGACGCTTTCACGAATTGCAAATAAGTCTTTATACGAGACTCTCTACGGGTTATTGCCTAGTGCAAAGACGGTAAAAGCTTTTCTGTAAATTTAAGCTATTTTGTTATTATATTTATAGTGATCCTGATGCAACGTCTTCTGGACTCGTCAACCCTGTTAAAATCCTGAATGCCGTATGCTAGTGATCTGCATACAGAGATTCTAGAACGACGTTCTATTTCTTGTTGCTCTGTAACAAAGATAGACCGAGTGTAGAATAATATAACCTCGGGGATTCTCGTAACTGAGTGTTCCTGGTGTTACCACCGCAGAATCAACAACGAAACCGCCTTTGAGTCGATTACAAGCAAGTTTCTCTGTAACTGTTTGTGAACGACGTCAAGCATCCGTCATCGACATTGTGCGTTGAGTTATATCGATAGCGGGCGCATAACTACGCTGTACCGAAATCATCCGTCGTATGAAACATCCCGCAATTCTCAGATGAGTTGCTGAGCATCGGTCTGTAACCGACGTAATCAGTAGAGACGCTTAGCGATACTGAGTGGCAACGAAGGTCGCGAGTACTCGCTAAACGCCTCACACCAGACATCCGTTCCCGGCATAAATTCCGTACACGGCAGCCGCCAAGAGCGACGTGCTCGTACTCAGATGTTCAATCATACTGCTGATTCTTGTATTCAAAACATACCAGGAAAACAGGATTTGACCGAGTCAGGAAACGCTACGCCCACCGCTTGTTGCAACCCTGCAGTAATTTCAAATCATCGTGGTCGTATAAGCCCCATAAAAATGCTGACTTTTTATACATACGCGAATAAGTGTAAATAATTTATTTTGTCTGCTGTCAGAAAGTTATATGTATTTTATTTTCCATTATTGAGCTACTGTGATTTTGATTTAATTTAATTTTTGCAAATAAATTGTTACTGTTACATATCTTTTTAATACAGCCGCAAACCGAAACGATCATTAATTAAATATTACCGAAGTTCGTTTTATGACCGAAGTCCGAACGACTTCATTTGCACAAACGACGTCCACCGTAAACTAATTATTTTACATACACCGACCGCCAGATCCGACGAAGTGAGAACCCCTAAAGTTACTGAGAACCTCGTTAAGAACTACCCCCGCACAACTGAGCCATCACCGAGTAGAATGTAAATTCTTTGTCTTCCCCGTGTACTTTTCGCTACGAATTGTAACATCACAACATAATGGCATCCAGAAGTGGAATAGTTGCGCAAGCGTAAAGTATCGCGTACCAAGTAATCGACTTTGGTAACTGCGTACCGCTATATTGTGCTGTAAAACAAAAAAAGCAAAAATTGCAGCTCTTTAGTACTATATTGGGAGAAAAGAGATTTGGGTAACGAAAAGTGTCGAAAAATTAATAACTGGATGAAATACCTTACTGAAGCAATGCACATCTAACAAAATTATTTGAGGTAGATTCTTTTGTACAAGGCTATTAATTTACCACTACATTTTACTACATTCCGTCCGTTAAAGAATTGAAATTGAACTTATTCTAAGATTCGAAATTTAAAATAGTCTCTAAGGTGGGCTGATTTACAGCGGATAATAGATACAATTCTATTTAAGCAAGAAATGTAGGCAAATCGATGCCTGATATAAATAAATAAATCCAATAATACCTAGTATGTAATGTACAAACAACTTGTTTATACATGTGTAATCGGGTTAATAAATAAAAATATGGAAGAACCGATTTTACACCTACAGTTCGCTTAGAAATTATTGTAGAAATACGAAGAGGCAAAATTGAACAATATTATAATTGCCGCGACAAATATTAGAACAACGAAATGGGCGCACAATTGACCCGAATGATTCTATAGTTTGCAGCTTGCTGATGACAGCAAGACATGCAAAATCGAACTTTATTTTACAACAGTCCGAATCGAACTCTAAAATTAAACTACCCATGTTTTAACGCGCACATTACAAGTGTTATATACGCAAATTAAGATATTTATATAAAATAAGTATAAGTTCTAAATGGAAGGTAACTTCTACGTAGCCTTCGCATAACATTGGCATAGTCATTTCGTAAATTGAGCATTCCTCAGATATTAAATCGTAAATTATTTCAAACGTACTACCTTTAGGTTGTGTCAAATTATTTACCGTTTGTGCTTAAGCTAAGTCAAAGATTCAAAAAGATTTCCTAATTCAGCGTAACTTAAAGCTTTCGGACGCTTATGAAGAATTAAAAACAGTACAGTCGCAGGGTGCACTTCATAAAAGGCTTACAAATTCTACAAATTGAATTTAGCGGGAAATTAGAATTTGTTCATTATTTATAAACGAGGGAATAAAGAGTTTCAAACTCAAAAATTCGGTTCAACATCGTTGAAAGTCAGACAAGCCTAACAAATATTCACAACTTAACAAAAGACCTATTTGAAAGTTTTGATGGGAAATAAGATCAATATAGTTCGCTATCAAAGTAAAAAATTACATCCACAGCAATTTATAAAAGATATGAGATTATGGCGTTGCTTTGTAAGAACTGAAAAGAAGGTATTATTAACACAAAAGGCATACGAAGAAACGTTCAACTTAATATTGCGACATTAGGTATTCTTAGAACAAATTTATTAAATATATTCCATGATTTACTTTCAGTTTGCTGTTATTAGTCCACTGTGCGACCGCTCCAATTTGTGTTTCGTTTAAAGTTTTCTGTACTAACGCATTATCCAAAAAATCAAAACTTCAGGGAGAGATTTTAATTTAATTTTCATGTAGAAGTAAGTAAACCGTATTTTATTAAAACATGAAGGCGTTCCGCGTCTGAGTATGTTATTTGTTTCCATTTTACGATTATGACTGTTTTAAAATGTTTTGTTTGATCTAAGCGTGCCAAAATAGTATTTCTATATTTTGGACCAAAGAACCCTTTCCAAACAATAGCCCAGTCAGCACCGGAACAAGTCGAGATGTTCATGCGGCAGTCTTTTGTTATCGTGTATTATGAAAATGTACAATGGAAACAAGTTTATTAATTTACTTATTTGCGAAGCGCTCCAAAAAAGATATGATGGTATAATTTAAAACGGGCCTACTTTTTTGGCTTAATCTACAGTGATATTGTGATACTACTTTAAATTAGGGAAAAGAATTATTTTATTCGGTTAATATTTTTTTAATTAATTTTATGCTTGTGACATGTTTTAATTTAATTACGTCATAACTTATATAAACTGGCATTTAAAATGACACGTCGTGTCCCTGCAAAATTTCATTTCTAAAGATAGTTCTTCCTTAGAGTATTTTCATTGGTTGATTGTAATTACCAGAAAATCTTACCGTTCATATTAAAATTTATTACATTACATGACGTCACAAACTGAAATTTGGACTTCCTTTTCTGTTTCCAATTTACTTTGTGATGTTAGAAATAAAATATTTACCAATTTTTTGAGTCACCCTGTATATGTTTACTAGCCTAACCCAGTTTTTTCTAACAAAAAATTATGCGATCACTACTAATGCGGGAACAACATCTTTTGGTAACTTCCGAACATTGGTTTATTTAATATTAAAATCTTAAAGTCCTTCCCTTAAAAAATTTTGCCGAGCTTTATGGGATGAAAAATGTATTTAAAGCAGATACTCAGCGATTCCAACGCATTTTTACTTGGTAACTTCAATTTCGCCAAAAATAATGATGAAGCACTATAGGGTCAGATCCTTAAGTTCAAAATCAAAAGCATCAAAATTTACCTTTTTGAAAATGGCCCCTGAGAAAAAACAATGTTATGGAGACTAAATTTTTAATTTTAAAACACATAGTTTAAAAATTATTGCATACTTAATAGTTGGAACTATAAACGCAATTGTGTCCACGTATTTTGTATTTGATAACCTAAAAATATCTGGAAGTCCCCTGTATCCTATTAATGCGCATATAAAGCAAAAATTATCAAAATAGATTTTTGTGGTGTTTATTTTAAGTAAATAAAATTAATGGATTAATCGATTCAAACAACAAATCAATCAACGCGTTTCGTTTATTTAATTACCAATAGGTTTGAGGTCAGCATTTCTGTTTGGCCAAATCCCAGCAGATTAATTCAATAATGCGAAATTATACAGCCTTGTATTTCCCACAAGTATTTTTTGAAGTGCGCACTCTGAGGTTAATATTTACAGTAAAATCCAATCTAAGACCTTTCATTTGCTTTTGGAATGCACGGCTGAAAATGTCCAAAAAGCACGCCTTCAATTATAATTTTCAGGCAATTGAGGAACCGGGTGCTTTACAAAGATAAATGAGCTTTAATAAACTTCAACGGGATTATTAAATTCAATGTTCCTTAATCTAATTTATCGATCAATTTTAAAATTAAAACACATTCTTACCTTAAACTTTATTAAACAGAACAGCATAAAATGGTTGTTAAATAAAAATTGGACTAATGACGAAAATTGGAAAATTTGAGTCCTTCACTGTCAAACACCTGATAAGCAATCGCGAAGTTTTACGACGAAGATAATCTGATGAAACCTCATGCGAGGGTGATCGGTTGCAGGAGAACCGCTAACTGACGGGCGTCGCGACGCTCGTTTTATCTAACGCATGCCCGTTGCCGCAACCCTTCCACTGCACCGCTATGAATAACATTCTTTCCCTCATTATACGACATTAGCAAAGCAAGCTATGTCAGGTAAATCACTAAATATAATGAGCATTGTTAATGACTTAATTTCCTTCAGATTACTTTGTTAACAAGTTTCTAAATAATCGCAAAAGTTAGTTTTTAAAATTTTTCATCTAGGCAGTACGCTTTGGATAAACTTTTGAGAAAAATTACTTTCACGGAAGAAAAATTCCTAACTAATTTATTCTGTACATAACTTACGGCAAGTATAAAACTATTTCCTGAATCCCATCATCACTCGGTAAAGAAAACAAGGCCGAGATGTTTTAAATACGAGGTGCGATCTAAAAAAACCGAATTCTCACTTTTACGGTCAACCTTGAGTACTTCGGGTGTGCCACGCTAAGCAAGTCTTATCACCGTTAAAAATAGATTAGAACTACAAAACCTACCTAAACGATGGATAAATACTTTTGTCCACTAACTTAGTTGTCGTCGGCAGAGTAGGGGTGGGTGGTTAGATGTATTGTTTCTCTATCCCTCGCTAACACTTTACCTTTACCAGCTAGAAGAGAGCGTCGAAAATACTTAGTAAAAAAAAAGTTGATTAAATTGAGAAGGACACCACACTCTCGTAGAACTGTCGTAAGTAATATACACCCGTGAAAGCAAAACACTGAGTATCGGGGACGTGTTAGAGAAATACTAAAACGAGAGGGAGACTTAGTATTACCCTCCTATGTACCTGATTTTTTGAAAACATCAACGGCGTACCCAGATTCCAACAAGAATTACTTTAATTGCTTTCGCGAACCTGAAAAGGAATATTGACACAAATAAAAGTATGCAGATCTCGTGTCGTTGGTTCATCCGACCATATATTGGTAAATTAAACATATTTTGTTCCTATACCATGTATGAAATAAATAGTGACAATTGTTTTGTGATTGGTATGAATCTTAGCAATTGGTTTACAAAAAGAAGTAAGTGCACATAATTATTTTGTAAATAGAATGACCGACTACAACAGTTTTATCAACATAATAAAGGTTAGCGATCGTTTTATAAAAACAATCTGGTGTGAAACAACACACGACTTTCTCTTACGCACATATACCACATATGCCAATAGTGTCCACAAATTATTAGATTATTGCCTACGTTTATTTTGG
>JAHWXV010040163.1:0-10754 GCA_024586415.1 Phrixothrix hirtus
CATTTTAAATTGTGTTCCTCCCAATAGCGGCCACCTCTAAATACCGGCCAATATGTGTGTCTTTTTTGGTGGCCGGTATTAAGAGGTTCCACTGTACTTACATAATAAACTTATCGATTTTTATTTAAATTTAAAAATGTATTAAAATTTTATCCCTTTTAACCCTAGAACCATTAGGTGGTGTCGCGGGCGACCATTAATAATTTCTTTTTCCAATTGCACATGAACTCTTCATTTAATCCGGTCTTGTGTTTCAGTACCTTCAGTTCTAAAGTAGAGCGTTAGTTGTGTACATCAGTGATAATTTACTAGTTAATATGTTTCATATTTTACAAAAGCGTCATATAGGACACCACCTAGTGGTTTATGTTCCAAACTTTTCTACCGGTACATACATCTATATTTAAAGCTAGTGTTTTTGTTTGTTAATTTAAACTAATTTCTAGGTATATTCCAGTTTAAATATGAATGATAAAAAACGGCGCTTATTGGACAAAGACATTAGCCAGCTTTTTTACAAAAATACCGATGATGATAGTTACGTTGTTGATGAGGAAGTCAGTGAAACGGAAGATTTGGAGAAAGCGATGATTTTGAAGAAGATGAAATTGGTGCACTGTCCGCAGATGAGAGCAGTGAAGTGTTAGATGGTAATCTGAAGCCATCTACAAGTACAAAAAGTGACTGCAATCTCCACAAAAAGGTTATTTATTTGAAAAATAGTCACAAATGGTATAAACGACCATTTTACTCCAAAAAATCTAGAACATCTCAAAAGAACATAGTGATACATTTACCAGGTCCTAAAGGTGCATCCAAACAAGTAAAATCCGCGAAAGACATTTTTAAACTATTTTTCACGCGTGCCATTCTTGAAATAATTGTAAAGCATAGTAATTCAGAAATTGCTATCAGAAAGTTAAAATACAACAGCCGGGTATGGTATACGGATGGAACAAATATAGTAGAAGTTAAAGCTCTTCTGAGATTATTGTTATTAATGGGTGTTTTGAAAAAAGCACACTTGAGGTTACAGGATTTATGGTCAAAAACATTTGGGCATCCTATCATTAGGGCCACTATGAGTATGAATCCATTTGAATTTCTACTCAATTGTTTGAGGTTTGATGACAAATTAACAAGAAGTAAAAGACGAGAAATAAATAAATTTTCTCCCATAAGCGAAGTATGGGATATTTTTAATGAATCCTGCCAGGCTAACTATACTCCAGTAGAATATGTCACCATTGACGAAATATTGCTAGGGAAAATGTCCTTTTAAAATGTAGATTCCCCCAAAAGCTAGATAAGTATGGCCTAAAAATAGTAGCAATGTACGATGCAAAAACATATTACATGTGTTCAGGGAAGCTATATGTCGATAAAGAAGAAAGAGATACCAGTACCACTATACCTACACAATACGTTATGTATTTCACTAGAACCAAAACTGTACAATGGACAATTGGTTTTCCTCTTGTGAAGCAGCGGAAAAGTTTCTGAAAAAGAAACTTACCATGGTGGGGACCTTACGTAGAAATAAACCTGGTATACTTAAGCAACTATTAAAAACAAAAGGAAAAAAGTTTCTTCTTCAGAATTCGTTTTTGATCATTCAAAAATGTTACTCTTTTACATCCCAAAAAAAATAAAATTGTCATGTTGCTTTCTACCATGCATACTAAAGGTGACATTGACAAGGAAACTGGAATGCCAGAAATGATTTTATTCTACAATGCAACTAAATGCGGAGTAGATACGTTTGATCAGCTCTGCCATTCGTATACAATATTCAGAAAAACCCGGCGATGGCCTAAGCGAATTTTTTATGCTATGTTAGATACCGCAGGAGTTCATTCCCAAGTAATTTTTAAATACAATAACCCCAGTTTGAAAACATCCATTCATTCCAATTATTTAAAGGAATTGGCATTTGCATTGATGGAAATTAGAGAAGATAACCTACGTCTACCAACAGAATTACGAGATACCATTCGCATAATTTTAAAATGCGAAGATAGTACTATAAACAAGCAAGACAAAATAAAACAAGGTCCACTGGGTAGATGTGCTGTATGTCCTCGAAAAATAAATAGGAAAGTGCAGAATAAATACGTAAAATGTTTCAAAAGTATATGCGCTGAGCATCGACTCGGCATTTGTGAAGAATGCTAAAAATATAAATAAAATGCACTGTAATATAGGTATTATACGTCTTTGTTGTTTTTAAAGTTGTTTTGATATTTTTTTTTACATTGTTCTATTCTAATAGTTTCTAGAGTTGTATTGCATGTTTTAGTTTTATATACATATATTATCTACTCGTTTCATTTTTTTTACAGTGATAATGTATTGTTTATACCCAACTATGTATATAGTAACCAATAAAAAATTCAAAACCATTTTAAACATGTTTAAAAGCATTAATTGTCTTGGTGTCTTATAGAATACCACCTAGTGGTAAACATAATAAAATTTTTACCTAGTGGTTCTAGGGTTAAGAATAATAAAAGCACATTTAATTGAAGTTGCAAACAAAATGACCCAAATATTTGGTAAATTTGCCGTCGCGAACTCTCGTTTGTAATTTCAAATAAAATAGAAAATAACGGTTGTTATTTAAAAGTTTAAAAACTGTTTAAATATTTAAATTTAAATCTTGGAACTATGAGATCAATCTATGGCTAATTTAAGCTGTATTTTTAGAAAAGTATTAGAAACCACTAGTTTCTCAACATTTTTTGTTTGAAATTTTAGTTTTGCTTCATTTGTTTGTGTTGAATAAAATTTGTTGATTGTTTTAAAATTTAAAAGACGTTCGTTTATTCCAATCGACAATCAAGTGTGTAACATCAAGCAAAATCTGAGTTAAACAATTGTTTGAACACAATTTGAAAGTAAAAATTTACTTAATAGGAAGTTGTGTTAAATATAAAGGGATTTGCATTAAAAAAGTTTAATCAGAAGGAAGTATAAAAAAATTATAATTATTTTGAGTTAACCAAGGTATAATAAATAATTTTCTGTGTTTGACACCCAGTAGCGAGCTTTTTTAATTGTTGCCAACATAGGGGCTCAACTATATTAATATAACAGTATAAACTGCTATTTCTTTTTATTCACACTTATTTATTATATGGTCAAGAACACGAGGCCCATTTATTGGTATACCAAATTTATGACAGTTTCATTTATACAGTGTTACCAAAATAATGTCAGAAAATTGAACAAATTCTGAAACATTAGTAATTGGCAAAACCATCTCCCAGATAAAAAATAAAATGGCCTCGACTTTACAATAGAATGAGGTTGAGAACTTCTGGAATTCATTAGTTAATTTTTACAAAGGTAATAAATTATATAATTATGTTAAAAAAGTCTGGCTATGACCTTCACAACTACAAGAAACTTTAGAACTTGATGTGGATGTTTATTAACGAAAAATGCAATAATACTTGATCATACTGCTTACAACTGAAATTCACCCTGTTGGCCCTAGTATTAAGTTAGATTTGGTTTATTAAAATACTTCATGTTAAACTGTTGTTTTTGTGTATTTATTTTGTTATTATTAGTGTAAACACGAATTATTTATTTAGTTAAATAATTTGAATAAAATTCCCTTTCTTTTTAAGAGTAGACTAGGAAACAGAGTTAACAGACACTGTTTTGATTAAAACCTGCATTGATGATAACAATGGACATAACTTCCAACACTTATTTTAAATATAAGCTTTTTGTTTTTAGTTTTCTTTACCAACTGAACAACTGTCTAAGGTAACTTGATTCACAACTTTCTAGGAACAAAATACATTTGTAATTATGACCTAAATTATGTACATATGAAATTTCTATATATTTTAAACTAACAAGTAGTAATAATTACCAGTACTTGTTTGTATAATTGTTACATTTTCTATTAATGTGATGCATTGTTTTTTATAGATATAAAATTTTGTTAAAAATCTGTACAATAGTTTACTTCTAAACAGTTAAATGTGTAAAATATTTGTATTTAGCAAAATGAGAGAACTTTTTCTTTGTTAGTAATTTTTAATACACCTCCACGGTCATTTGTGAGTCAATAAATTACTGTTACAGAAATAACAACACTACAAAAACCTATAGTGATCATGATCAACAAAAAACAATAATGCTCCAAGAATCGTTCCAAATTGCAGAAAACCAAGGTTTTGTTAAGTTGTAAGAAATGTACCTGCATTAATTGTATCAATAATAAGGAATAATTATTAAACATTGTTTTGCATACAAAGACTGTTTTATTTACTACCAGTACTTTCGTTTTTTGTATGCCGATAAAATGGACAGATTGTTTTGAACCTAGTCTGAAAACAATAGCAAAAATCTAAATTTTAGTAATAAATATCAATTAGTTTTTAACTATCAAGTGATTCTCAACAAGACTTCTTACCTTTTAGAATATACAGGGTGTTTCAAAAATAAGTGTCATTATGAAACTGTACACAATTTATAATAGTGCAACAAAACTTTCTTATATTTTTTTCTAAAACGCACGGTTTAAGTAGTACAGGGTAAGCTTTAGTCCTCAAACATGTGTTTATAAGATGTGTTCTTAAAATTATTAAAAATAATTGCATTATAAAAATTCCATGATATGATTTTAACCTTTAAGTACTCGCGTGAATCGCTTCTACACTCACACTCGCCTGGGCGTAAAATTTACGCCCATCTATTTATTCAGTTAAACAACTTTACTTTTAGTTTAATCATCACGATATTATTTATTAATTGTTCTAGGATGATTTTAAAATTTATTCTGATGATGTATCATGCTCGCTTACTCTTTCATTTCTTCTAAAACATTGTCTTCTAATAATACTTCTAATTGTTCATCATGCAAAGGACGTACATGGTCTCATCTATCACTACTAGTAGCCATCTTTATTATCTAATCTTTGATTAGTTAAGTTGGAAGCAAACAAATAGTATTAAAAATTACACTACAATAAATATACTTTTCCACGATTAGAAATGAATTATTTTATACTAATAAATAACTAAACAGACTTTATTGCAATATTCAAATCACAAAGGAATTTGATTTGAAATAATATACCACAAGGAAACCCTGTAACGAATAAAATACTACCGTTTTAGACGACTGCAGTCTATTTATTCAAAAACAAACAGTAACCTTTTTACAATATTAAAATACATTTTATAATCTTTTTCCACGCTTTGGTAATACATTTGTATAGAAAAAATAATTTTCTCAGATATTTTAGCTTGTCATCCAATGATTTATAATATATTTGGCTAAGACTGCAATAAATTTCAAAAGCACCGACAAATAGCTTGTCCTCAAGTGGTTGTGAAAATAAATAAACGTCGGTACCCGTGTGGGCGTAATAATGGCAATGAACGGACACCCCTTCACTTATCGGGTTCTCTATAACTACCCAAAAATATATTTTTATGCAAATTAGGCAAACCGATCCTAAATTTATAATAAAGGAATACCTAGAAGAAAAAGGCATTAACTTAAATACCGAAGTAAATATTACGAATTTAAAGTAAGCGTTGTCAAAATTACGCCCACACAAACACTTAAAAGTTAATGTATGGGGAGTGCAATTATAATATTCATCAAACAAGGCAATTATACACATTGAAAACAATTTTAACAGCTGTTCAAAGACAAAGACATGGGGAATCCAGTGCCGCTCTACGAAGGTTGCGGACGATGTCAAGGAAATGTGGCTACAGGTAAACAGGTGATATTTTATTTAGAGGATAATAACATCATGAAATATTCAAATTTTCGACATAGTTTAAACTGTTATTCAGTTTTAATTATCACTAAATAAATTCTAACAGTTTCATAAAGGCACCATCAACTAATGTGTAAACATTTTGATGTTAGCAATAACTTCCTTAATAAAGTAATTTATAATAATTACTGCTGCCAAAAAGTCTTAATAATTCTAAATTAATGAATCTGGAAATTAAATGTGTACTTACAGCACATTGACCTTGAACTTGATATTTGCAAATATCTCATACACCGATATTCTTTTCATTTATTTTCAATGTTCTCCTATATCTCTATGATATTATTTTAGTTTAAACTGCAAACTATATTAAATAATGGGAATATTTTAATAGGGTCTGAAACTGTGGTATTTATTGCATTTTGATGATAAAATCCAGATTTTTTTTAAATAAACAAGTTTCACTTTATTGATTTTGATGCAATTTTTAATTTTAATTGTTTTAAATTAGATGCTTAAATAAAAAAATGAGTGTGCGTGCAGATTATATTTTACTTTAAATGCATGTGTGTATTGAATACCGCATAATGCATTAGCTCAGCAAGCAGGTTCGGAGTAGGTTACAATTCTTCCATTAAAATCGTTGCCAAATTATTTTCGTAATGGACGATTTATTTTGCAAAAATCTTACTTTATATAGGATCACCATACTTTGAGAAAGGACACTTGTTTTTGAAATACCCTGTATAAGAAATAATTCTCTCTACATCATTTTATTTCTTGCAGAAATTTGGCTGGTCTTTAGGTGACGATAACTAGGATAACTACCTTACTGATGAAGTTACCTCAGTTACTTTGGTAAATTTAGTAATAACAAACTAGGTACTAGTTGATTTTTGATATCTTGTTAGATATGTTACTATGTTTAATTTGAATAGTGCGTGACAAAAGGAAACATTGTAATTTAATTATAACATTAAATCATTTTTTAAAACTTGAACGTTTAATTATAAAAATAATACGGCATCATCTAACGGACATGTTAGAAAACACAGTTTGCATGTGCAAACTGCCTTTGTGCATTAAAACAGCAATGTTCTTGGCTAGTACAAATATAAATGCATAATATTATTGAATTAGTAGATTTGATTAATATCACAACTATGAAGTTTATACTTTTATGAGATGATCTGCATTTTTTGTCAAATTTAAATTTGATAAATCAAATTGTTTAAAAATCTCTATCGAAAACGCCAATTTTTAGTTTTTCACAATGACTTATTGCATTAAAGTTTTTGCCAAGAACATCACTGGAACAAAATAAAATATACAATAATAGGTTTGTTTGGCATCTTAGTGCACACTATGTTGCACTTTTTGTCATAAATATATTTGTTATAATACAGAGCAGCTATTAACGGTTGTTTGGTATATTTCACATATAATAAGTTATAGTGTTTTTCAACTGAGCATCAAGCACTAAGGCTCTGCTAAGTAACATTCTTGTTTTTCCCAAACCATTGAATCGTAATCATTTTGTAATTTGAGATCAAATTAATTTGATTTAAGGTTTGTTAACCTTCTTTTCAGTATAGCTCAAAAACAATCTTGTTTTATATTTTGAGAGCATACAACATGTAAAAAGAAAGCAGTTTAGATACACTTGTTAATAAGATAGTGTAACAAATGGGTACCTGTAAATATACATTGATATATTTTTAGTTGAAATTTGTTGCACTACCCTTTTACACTGCTGAGTGATACCAAACAAACCTGTTGTTTGACGATTTCAGCATTAAAGTAGGGTTATATTATATTTTTCTGGCTTTTCTACCAAAAAATGTTGGCGTTTAAAAATTAAAATTTTTAGGTGATTAGTTTTTTAAAATAAAATTTAAAAGCTTTGGTTCTTTGGATATATAAAGTATTTCATAAATTTAAAAATTGTAAAATATAAAATTAAGTACACCCTAAACATTATACAGCCTTACATGTAAATACTGCATTGTGACATTTAGTTTGTGCGTTCAGCGAGATGTACTTCATCTTCTGGAATGGCCACACGTTTATAGGTTTGATCATTGACAAGATACACAACCAAGATTCCAAAGGAAATCAATAAAACACCGATAAAGTTAACTAAAATGCCTTCAGATGGTAGAGATGAATAATCCGCCCTAAATAAATATGAATAAAACTAAAGCTTCAAGTTGCATTATTCTTACCCTAAAGTCCAAATTGTTTTTTCTGTAAAACCCATCATTGCTGTTACAATAGCCAGTATAAAAATTGCAACTCCAAAATGTGTATGCACAGGAAGATATATTGATCGTATACTTTTAGACAGTCCAGGAAACAGAAATGTTACGAACCCCGCAACAAACTATAAATTGTGAATTCACTTCGATGTCCAAGTTTTATATATGAATTTTACCTGATATGCAAACATTATAATAGTAGTTAAACCGATCCAGGAATGCAGTGTATAAAGATTAGGTTTCGGTGGAGTAGCATAGTTATGGGAATCAAAGGCAGCCTTCAAAGCAAGAATGGCAAAAATGAATGCAGCACAGTGTAATGATGCATGCCATATTTTCAACAATTTCTTTTTTGCATTTCTTGCCGTTCGGTACACAAGCATTGCTGCAACAGAATTACTTAAATGCCAACTCATCAGACCATGCCAATTGGTTTACATTGTGAATATATAAAAATAAAGCCTAGTATCATTAACATTGGGTGCCAATAAAATTCCATTTCTGGCTTAGCTATACCAAAACCTTCTCGAAAATGAAGAATCCATGCCAAAACTGTTATAGCAAGAACTACACCTAAACAGGTTGTTAAGCCATACATAAAATTAAATCTCCTTAGGATTTGATGATCGGCTCGAGCTTCCATGTTACTACAAATTAACAAATTTTGTAAATTACGAAAGCGATAATTTAAACAAAAACAGACCTAATTAAACCTGCTGTTGGGCTATCTTCGCCAGATGACAATGACTCTGAACTCATGAAATGAAAGCAACAAGTCAGAAAATCAATGTAGAACACCCCCACCAAATTCTTTTCAATGTATATTCGACCGTAACAACAATATCGCCGTAAATTTTACCCAATTTTTCTAGAAAGGAAAATTTCTTTATATATTTACAAACTTCCCCACGCTAATCTAATCTACGTTTATTTTTGTATTTGTAAATATTGATGACAAACATAACCTCACTCTGTAATACTTATCAGAAGTTAAATCTTCAATATGGAAAGTTGTAAAAATTAATGAAAAATGAATACCTTGGGTCTAAGTATAATTATGAAAATGGGTTGTTTTTGTAGTAAAGAAATTATTTATATTAATAATACTAAGTATATAATTAAAGAACGACTTGGTGAAGGGTAGGTTCTAAATATTTTTTGTGTACTTTGAACCATAAAACATTTTCAGAGGCTTCAGTTCAGTAGATTTGGTTGAAAATACGTTTACAAAGAAATGGTATGCTGTTAAACGCATTATTTGTCACAGTATCGATGATCAAAAAACTGCACTCCAAGAAATTGAATATTATAAAAAATTTAAACATTCCAATATTATACAATTAATCGATTCTACATTTAAAGGTACCTTCTATTGTGTACCTTAATTTGAAGTTAATTTGTTATGAGTTATATAGGATCGGCTGATATTGTTGTAAATGCAACATCCGAAGTATACATGGTATTACCATATTATAAACGAGGAACTCTACATGATTATTTAGATGTTAGATCTTTAAATAAGGACTATTTGGATGTAAGTGAAATATTACGAATATTTAATGGTATCTGCCAAGCTGTTCAGTATATGCATAATTTTAAACCGGAAGCCTTAGCTCATCGGGATCTAAAAACTTCGAATGTTTGTTTAACAGATAGTTTAAGCCCTATTTTAATGGATATGGGTACGTTTTATTATTTTTATTTTTTAAAATTTCTAAAATATTGAACTATCAAATAGGTTCGGTTGCTCCAGCAAAAGTCCAAGTATGTGGTAGTCAGGATGCCCAAAAATTACAAGATTTAGCTGCCGAAAGATGTTCAATGCCTTACAGAGCACCCGAATTATTTAACGTTAAAAGTTACTGTGTTATTGACGAGAGAACTGATATTTGGGTAAGCCTATGCTAGCAAAAGCTATCTAAACCATAGATTTTCCTATCCTGTTTTATGATAAAATGTGTGAAACATGATAAAGTAATAATGTTTTCAAAGAGGTTACATAAGATTTAGTTGTATTATAATACTCCATGTTTGACGTAAATTAAAAATATTTCACGAAAATGATGTATTCTTTAAAATATGTAAATAATTACAACACTTTCTTTGAACCTAATAGTTTGCATAATACTGAATTGTTTTGCTCCATTTAATTTAAAATTTTTATTTAGAGCCTTGGTTGCGTATTATATGCAATGTGTTACTTTAAATCTCCATTTGATGCAGTTTATGAAAGAGGAGATTCTGTGGCCTTAGCTGTGATTTCAGGAATAATCAATTTTCCAGAAGATACTCCATTTAGTCAGGTAACAAAATAGTGGCTAAATTACATTATACATAATTGATGTTTTCTTTTAGGATATTCATGATTTAATTTTATTTATGCTTAAAGAAAATCTAAATGATCGTCCTTTCATTGATGATGTTATTCAAAAAGTGATGGATTGTGTAAGGACATTAGAAAATAAAGTGTAAAATTTGTTACATTCCTAGAATTCAATTTACTTTATCACCCAAAAAGTATTTTTAGTTACTAAAGTGTTTATTTTATTGTATTTTTTGTACACACAAAATATTACAAATAAAACTAGCTATATAATTGTTTATTTTATAATAAGGTGGAGTTAAAATCATTTTAACACAACACATATTGCTATGGCCAATTTGACCAGTTAATTAAATACCCACCTAAATTCAAAAAATACCTGAACAATCAAGTACAACAAAAATGCAATTTTGAACTAAA
>JAHWXV010040193.1:0-15217 GCA_024586415.1 Phrixothrix hirtus
GAACCCCAGTCAGGGAATGAATTTTTCTAAATGTTTTTAAATATCTAAAATATACATAAATCTTTATATATATATATATATATATATATATATATATATATTTCATCGTTCTTATATAATATTGCGCAATATGTTTCAATTTCGAGCGCAATAAAGTATCGCAAATCGCGAGTGAGAAATAGCAAATAAGTTACGCTGGTGGAATAAAGGCAGGACGTTCTAAATTAGTATGTAAACAGCGATTGGCGAGCGCTTAAGATACTTCGATTTCGACTGATGAATCGGAGACATCGAGTTAGGCACTCATGGTGGCAATCGCCTACTAAATCAACCTTTAATTTAAAATATATAACCGAGTATATGAACCTAGTTTTCACTTGGAATGATGTCAATGTCACCGTCTTCACCGGCCTTGCGTTGTTGCTAGGGCGACGAGCACCTTCTATGAAGAATATTCATGATCCTCTAGTTAAACAGTTTCTTGTGTTATAAGATAACTGGAGTATCTTGAGTCTCCGTCATACGTTAAGCGTGGCCCGTCTTAATTTTGCTGCCGCAGTTGACTGCGACTCGGCGGGATAATTCTGATACGCCTACATAAAGGATTCGAAAACGCGTGCTTTAGTTGCTTGTCCCACAAAAGCTAGCGTTGCGAGGCATTCAGACCACAAAGGGAAAATACAGCACTAGTACAGAAGCCCTTAGGTCGATTGTAAACCATTTGTGTACCAATGTAAGAAACATTGATACAAGATGCGTTATTAGACAACCTCCAAGAACATTCTAGCATTTGTCTCAGGCCTCTCTAAAATTAATTACCGTTGACAGTGGGCCTCCTCACGAGAAGTGATAATTAATTTCATTGGTACTAATCCATTAGTATCATCCATACGTTGTTAAAATTAACACTAGCCGAAACAAACTAATCGCCATCAGTAATAATTAAATGCATTTATTAATTGAACTTTGCGAAGTAAAATTTAATACTTAATTGTCATTGTTGTAGATGTAAAAATCCGTTAAGCAATCATATCATTTCATTTATTTCACTTTGTATAGATTTGTTTTAGTATTGGATGCGTAGAAAATACTTGTATAATTACTTTGAATCCTTCATTATTATTTTGTACATATTTTTACCCTATAATTAATCATTCAGCTATTTTTATTAGTTATGAAGCTTTATTACCTTATTGCTTACAAACTGATCTAGCTAGGTATGAACGATAAAGAAAGAACCTTACCCTCACGATGACCGCCTGGAATAGCGAAATATACTTTTTCCCTGCAAGGTAGTTAAAGAAAACCGTAACGTCACATGTATTGCATTTCCAATATACAAAGCTATCTTTACAATTAATCGACAGGTTTGAGAAGTAGAGGTTAATTTAAGTAATTGCTTTGAAATGTAGTGTTGCGGTAAATATATTACTATAGATAGCTGGTGCATGTATCAGGGAAAACTATATCGAATTGCTCATAGGTAAAGCAATGTAAGATAATATAACCACAATAGTGTTATTTTAGGTTAAAATTTCGAATTTGACACAAGTTTTTACTCAAAATTTTGCAAAATTGTTACCAAATACTAGATTTCAAACTTTTACAAAATAGTTTTTGTAATAACGATACCTAAATGCGTAATATATTAGACATTCTATTGTGTTTGAACTCTGTATAGTATATACTATACTATATCGTCACTTTGAAAAGTATAATAGCTTCCCGATTTGTTTGTTGTTTAATTTAATACATTTTTTACAGTGTTTGTCTAGTTATGTAATATTTAACTTTATGTTCTATTTTAGAATCTGCGATAATTTAGAGGGAAGGTAGGTATTGATTTAAAATTATCTTTAATTTCGCTCTAAAATTTATTATATCTGGCTGACGCATTAGAGTAAAATAATTTTGGAAAACTAATTACATTATTCTGATAATTAATATAATTTATATTCGTTTTATAATTTGAAAAGGTATAGGTCGGTGACTTGAGAATAAATTATTAAACTGCTGCCGCATTTTAATTTAGTGCGTTGCCGTAGTCCATTTAATTAAATAGCCCGAGAGATTCCAATATAGATCTTTGAATCCTTGTTTAATTAGCTTATAAATTTTATATGTAACATCAATACATTGCATGCTATAATAATTGATGAGTCGTTACTTAATACTCAAGTAACGAAATATAAGAATAGGGCTCAAAGGAAACAAAACATTTCACCAAATATGTTGTACGTTCATTAAATATTCATTTTCAGTTTATAATTTTTCTCGGGCGTTTGATATCATATAACGGAGATTCAATTAAAAAATATTGAAACGTAAAAATATCATGCGTTTGAATTAAAATGTTTGTAACATTTAAAAGCAAGAAAAGTATTATCCGTTTCAAAATAACTTTCCTATTGCACTGTGCGACAGCAAAAATGTAATGCGTTGCTTAATAATAAATTATTCTACCATTTATGGAGGCGCATCACTAAAATTAAATTTCTTTACGAAATATTTAAAGTTGCCTATTTCCAATTCCACCTGCTCTACAAAGGATTAAAATGTGTACAATATAAAAATAATTACCATTCCTTTGACGGTGTGCGTTATTTAGTATTTTGATGAACAACTGAATTTCATAAAGTGATTTACTGTATACAGGCTGTCCTCTATATAAGAAAGATTACTTTAACAGCAGATACATTTTAATACGCGAGAAAAAAGCGCTTATATACTATGTGTATAAATTGCATAGTTTTCAAAATATTTGCAATTAACGTTTTCAGCTCGCCTCTGCTTCCTAATTTAGACTACCGTATTCAATAGGAAATGTCTGGCCAATTATATCTCTTTAACCAGTGACCGAAGCCGAACGAAGGGCTTCGGTATGACACATAGGATGTTATTTAAATACCCGAAAATAATAAGTTTTATTTTCTTCCTTAAAATTTCTAGTTGTGTGTTAATTATGCAAGTTTATAAAATATTTAAAATAAAGCAAGCTTTTACTTAATAGATACCATTTAAATAAATGTCACTTTTACAAAGCCGCTTTAACACTAAATTAAATTATTTTGGACTAATATCGTCCTATTAATATTGCAAACACCTGTGTTGTATACATAATTCAAATTTTGTGAAAATAGTTCACAATCTAAATGATATATAGATTTGATAAAATGTTATGTAATTGGTATCCAGTAAAAAATAACTTCATATAATTGATGTTGATTAAAACATGCCTCAATTTCAGATATTTATCAAATAAATTTAGAATAATTAATGCAGGAATAATTGTAATTAATAAGCAACAGTGATATAGCACGAGCAAACTTATATGATATAAAGGAATACGCTTGATTACTTTTCATTAAAACAGCTGTTGACCTTGTCACAGAAAAGTACATTTATGCTAAATATAAACAGATATGTTGTCAACAAAAACAAATATAGTTAATTGTTTCTTAAATGTTTATTTATATTCATTAATAACAGGATGATTTATATACACTTATTTATTTAAGTATTTATTTCTCAATGCACTAACAACAAACATTCATATTTCTATTTATGTCTATCTATATTGACATTTATGGATATTAGTAACTATCAGTACAAAGTTTTTATTAAAATTAAAACTAAGGGAATTTAATCTACTATTTATATAGATAGGAAAATGATCTAAAAATGTAAGAAAACTATAGATTAGTAGAGAATAAAGTTAGTCATAATAATGATGTAATAAATTGTAATGCAATGACCCATTGCTGACCTAATTAAATTGACAGATATCCTTTACCGCAAAGAGTCATCCGTGATTACATCATCTATTCTATTATAAGCAATACCCTAGATAGTTCTAGAATTTTCCATTAGGTTTTTATTGTTTCTAATTTTTGGTGGAGTATTATTTAATACGAATACTTCTTTAAATAACTTTTAGTTATAGAAAGCCGCTTTAGTGCGACGTTAATTTTTTTTAATAAATATTTCCATATTATTAATATTTGCACTCACTTGTGTTGTGTAATTGAAAATTTGTGAAAATAGTTTAACATCTAAATTGCTGTTAATAAATTTCATAAAATTTGGTGTAATTTGTATGCTCCTACAAATTAGTGTAAATAAAACTCGTGTAAACTTAAGATGCTTATCAAATACATTTATAATAATCAATGCGTAAATAATATAATTAACAAGCAACAATATTTTAGTACATACAAGCAAACTCGAATCATTTAAAGAAATACCTTCCTTTACCTTTTATTAAAATAGCTGTCGCCCTTGACTCGAAGCTATACCTTAATATTAATGGTAACATGATACTTTGTCAACACAATAAAATCGTATTTATGTTTTCAAGTATGCTTGATGGCAAAGAATTTACACCCAAGTAGCACTTTAAGTAATTATAACAGGCATTGGAGATACATTTACATTACCCCAGTAAATATTACTGAACTGTAACATATATTTCTATTTTAACGTGAAAATTACCTTATACGCTTTCTTATCAGTCAGAATATCTTAAAATTTCCTGTTTAGAGGTACTAATCAATTATATACGTTTCAGTAGCACTAGAAGTACCTGTAACGTAATTCAAACAACTCATAATTCCTCCTAAAGAATATCAACTTAATGGTAAAAATGGTAATTAGTAATAACCATCTTTAAATACTTAATTAGTAGCTTGAATAGGTAGTTTCTTACCAGTCAATTTTCAAGTTCTCGTAACATTTGGTTACTATTGTTCACAACTACAAATTACGTACCTTGATAGTTAAAACACAAGTTCTAATAACGCTAAAATGACCAAAGAATTTAACGTCAAAGCATTTATTACTGGACTTATTAATTGAAAGTTACTAAAAAGTTTTAGAAACCTCTAAAAGGCACTACAAAGGAAATCTCTCTTTTAATGCACATTTTAACATTATGTTGAAAATTATATTACATAATTATTGTGCTCAGACAGAAAAAGCTATGTCGCCGCTCTACATCCTTTTACAGAAAATAAAGTCGCAATTTAATCAAACACAAATAGAATCAATTCAACATTATTTTGCTAATACAACAGTTACTTCACCAAATTTAAATAAAGTGCAAAGTGATGAGCTTATTATTCAATCAACGTCTGTCAAAAATAGTTTAATAATAATTTAATCGAAGAAAACCATGAGTTTAGTTATACAGATGAAGACTATAGCGAAATTCATTTCGATGAAAATTGTGGATATTTCGATGAAAATAATATTTTAATAAGTCAAATTTCTTTGACAGAACAACTTGCACATTGGTGTTTAAAACGTAGAAAAAGCAGTAGTGCGGTTGAAAATTTACTGCATTTACTAAACACATATATAAATGGAGAACATTTACCACTTGACGACCGAGTTTTATTAAAAACTCCAAAAATACTGGAGATTACTCCCATGGGTAATGAATTTTGGATTAACGGTATTAAAAGTGGTTTGCTTTCTACTTTTTCTACAATTGATTTATCGTACCAGCACTGAAAGAAAAATTGGGATATTTCTTAATAAATATTTATTTGAGCACATTTTATTTGTAATATACAAGAGATATTTATAAAAGCGAAACATTACTACTACTACTACTACAACTACTACTACTACTACTACTACTACTACTACTACTACTACTACTACTACTACCTATCACGCCATTTCCTTAATGGGGTAGGCAAAACCCAATAAAGCCTCCACCTTCACAACCACTGCATGCATCCATGCACCAACTCCTCTCGCTTCCACCAACCTTCATTTAACTTCCAGCACTCTACAGTATTAACACTAGCCTACTATTACCTACCAATCCTACTATCACTACTATCACCCATTCACTATTATAAGTTTAAATTATTGCTAGAAAATAAATCATTTATTTAGATGCAATTTATTAATAAACAAGATACCTAATTTGAGGAAAATAAATGAATGGTTTACGCTTGAATACGACTTGAACTTTATTTGTAATAACTATTCCTGATTAATAATAAATAAACAATTCCTTATATGATGAAAAGTTTAATTATTTATACTTAACAAACGTTTACACCAAAACAGTATTTCAATTTTATTTGTAGTTAATATTGACGATTTATAATTAGTCAATTTATTTCTAGTAAAAAATAGACAGCTCAACCGTTTTAGCATGAGAAAAAGATTTACACTGCGCACAAGGTACTTGAAGAGGACAAGGATTTGTGTACTCCGAAGTATAAGTTTATTGAAAATATTCTCTATAGGCTAGCAATCTTCAAAGGCTTAACAAGTTGCGAGGTTATTTGAAGTTTTAAAAAATATTTCAAAGAAATAAATAAACATTAGTAATTCCTAGAAAGCTAAATTAAAAACATTTAGGTATCGCAACAGATATATCAGTGGCTTTTGATGTTTAGCGAATATTAAAAAGAAACAATAAGTGATTCAAAATCGACAATCCATATATGACAAATGGTGTAAAATCTAAACATGGTATTGATTCTGATGACGCCTCCGAAGGCAGCTGTTAAACCGCCGCGCAGCGATGTAAAATTTCTATAAGTTTATTTTAAAGTTAAAATTTAAGCTATACATACATATTTACGCCTTTCAGCAGTTTCATATTCCATGAATAATATTATCTGACATTATTTATTTATAAAACATGCGTATGCTTGTAACATTTTGCTATCTGTAATTTAATATTATATTGAATTTAACATACGACTTCATAAAATGTTCCCCATTAGAGTAAGCAAGCTTTTTGTTTTGAATGTAGTTTACAGCATAATGTTATAAAATAGTACGATTTGTCAAGTATAATACCGAGGCTTTCCACTCGTGGTTTCTCAGGTTATAACAGCCAAGCTGTATATTATATACCAAGGGACTAAAGTGTTTCTTTTAATTCCGAGAGAGGGATTAAAAAGCACTTTTAAAAAATTTGAAATCAAAAAGATCGAAAAAGGTAAAATTGCACGACTTGGAAATTCGCAGATCATTCGATTTATTAATGTATGCTTCACGGAAAATTCTATTTACGAAGCATTATAGAAACACTTTCAGCCATATGTAATTTTGATTGGTCAATTTTTGTTATTGCCAGGGTGAGCGGGATTAAATATACTTTACCTCCCTTGAGATCAAAAGTGACGCTTTAGTCACGGAAGCAGGTGGATAAAGGTGACGTTTTAACCCCGAAAGTTCAAAAACGTTTATTAATATGACCTTAAAATACCATATTTACACTGACAACATTTCCGATTAGCGGCATTACACAATATTTTGCAGTATACCTTATTTTTGTACTATTTCTTATAAACAGAAAGCAGGCAATATACATCACGCTACAATGAAGATGGATCGGGGATGCTGTTAGATTAGGAAAGGCTTTAAACACCCGATACCTATAACGAATATTCTTGGTGGGATATTACTATTAGGTATACCTTCTGTAGTAATTATGTTCGTGCTGCTTAACAGTCAAAAAATATATTTTACATCCCAGTAAACATTACTTTGAAGCAAAGTCATTGCAGTTATAATTACTTCATGAAAGTAAAAAGTACTATATATACGTAAATTATAGTAACTTAAACTACATAGTAAATTTATGTGAACATCGCCATATTTTATCGAAATAATTAAAAATAATCAATGAATAACGTCATTTTGTTTAAATTATTTTGTTAATATTTTATTTATTTTTACTTGAAATACATTAAATCTACAACTTACGGGAAAATATGTTATATATTTTCACTTCAAATTCTTCAGTGGTTTTTTATATAACTTTTGTAATCTTTATTTTCATAAATATTAAAATTTCACGAGGCGCACATATTGTATGGAGGTATCATAATCACATTTATCAACAAATAGGCATTCGTTTTTATTTTAGGACCAATGTACATGTTATACACGTATTATAGTTCCCGATTACTATAGAAGTATACATCCATATTTACTGTTTACTATATTCTTTGTAACCTCATGTTAAAGTGCTATAGGAAACGATGGCGATATAATATGCTTTATGAGGTTAGTTGCGTAAGATAGAAACAACATTATTAGAAGGAGGAAAAGTAATTACAAGTTTCAGCGACAAAGCTGTAACGGAATTAACATGTAATTCTCCAGTTACAGAAACGTAATTGCGACGGTGATAAACAAGTAATATATACGTAAGTGCTATTCCACATTTTAGCTACATATATGTTATAGAAACGTTTTATGATTGTTGAAATGGATAGTAACCAAACAACTTGAAGTCAACTTAGGAGTTGTTAATACCTATCAATAACTAAAAATTCTGCTTGGGTTGTAGTAGATGGAGCTTGGTCAAAGCATTCATAGCGAGCAAACTATAACGCATTGTCAGGTGTTCCGAGTAATACTGGATGGCGAACCGAAAAGGTTTTATTTATTGAGGCATATTTTAATTTTAACCATAAGTGTAATAAAGATTGGTCCAATTCCACTTCAGCGGTGGAAGCAGCTGCAGTAGTTGATTGGTTAATATAGTCAGTTGAATTGCATGGTTTGATATATGTGCTTCCTAAATAAGATTAGAAACATCATTCCACATTAAAATTTAAAAAGGTTCTCTTGGTAAATGTCTTCCCAACCTAGTCCTATCCTTTAATAGAATTTATGTAGATAATTAGTTCACACAAAGGTAGCGCATTTCAAAGAGATCTGAATGTTAATGATGCATACTGTTAAGGAGTTGATTTGGAGAATCAAAAGGATCACCAATTATTAGCGTTTTCAAAATATAACTCACTATAGGAAAATATTAATTAAGGAGAACTGTTTGCTTATGCGGCTCATTTCACAATTATGTCACTCAAAATGACAATTTATTTAGATTATTATGGTCTGTGAGTAAATTTATCTAAATAAATACGGTGTATTACATTAACAACAGATATATTTTGGTATGCACGACAAAATGCGCATATAAATCGTGTCTAAACTGCATACTTTTCGAAACAATTTCAATTAAAGTTTCAGTGCGGTTCGGCTTTTAACTTGGTCTACTGGATTATAACTGTAAGTGACTGGCCGACTGTAACCATCTAGCAATAGAATAACGCATGCGATTTCATACTTTTCAGTTAATTTGTAATACCCGTTAATGTATTGAATCGATAATTATTGTTTAAAGTAACATGATTGATTTTCTCGCTTAAAATTTCCAATTGTTTTAATTGTCTATGTTAACAATTTCTATAAAATTTTTTTACTTAATATATACATACCATTTTCGCTATATTTGTATGATTGATAAAGAAAACATTTTTAAACAACTTTTCTTTTAAAACCGTCCCATGATCTTTTAAGCAGCTTTAACACAATGTTAAATTTTATACAAAATTTATAAGCAATCTTTAACCTAATATAATTAAAACGTCAATAGCGGTGTTTTTAAACATAATTTGCATTTTAATAAATATTCTAATATTATTATTTTGCAATCAATTACGTTGTGATAATTTAAGTTTTATGGAAATAGTTCAAATTCCAAATAGTACATAAATTTCAGGCAAGCTTGGCATAATTTATATGCAGTAATGCATATCCTTATGTCCTTAATGTGGATTAAATACAATTTGCTTTTATACATACTTACTAAAATTAAAACATTTCTAAATTCTAGCTATTTAACAAATAAATGCATTAATAATTATTCATCAACATTTTATAATTAACAAGCCATAGTTTTCAGAAGAAAGCAAATTTAAGCGATTTAAAAGATTAAGTTGTGCTATTTATTATTAAAACAGTTGGTGACCATGAATTCAATAAATTATATGAATAGTAAACGTGGTATGATATTTTACATACAAAAAGAAAGGGATATTTATGCTTTTAATTACGTTTTACAGTAAGACATACCCCAGAGCCATATCCATGGAAGATTGTACGTAAATATTTATGAAAACGTTTTTTCGGTTTAGATTAAAACGTTTTGCAGATTTGTGTTCAATTAAGAGCTCATATAGACGTGTCTTAAATAGTGCTTCCTATTTTCGGGTAACCCAGTGTAAATATCAATTTTAGATATACCTTTATTGCAAGTGCTGAGAAATACGTAATAATACACAAGGCAGTTATTTTTGTCTAACGCACCGCTAAACCAAGTTGTAACTGAAAAGTCATGTAGGAAATTGCGTATCCAAATTTAAGACCTGCTTTGCGACCAACTCTATATGACAAGTAGCACCCAATTACTTAAGCAACATCGTCAGCAGAAGCGGTAATGCATGATTCAAATCGTCGTGAAGATGCTTCTAAACCATTTTTACCAGCTACATCCAGGGAAGCTTGGCCTGAATCCTAGATCTGTCGAACCTCAAATGATTACCTGAGTAGAGTTAAATGATTTGGTCAGAGATTTTAGTATCGCTAAGGTCAAAACAGAATTTCTGGTATTACAACTATACCGGTGGCATTTATTGGACGAAGATGTGTTGGTGTCTTTGTTTCGCAATTAAAATCAACTGCTCCTTCCGTTTTATGATATAATAGATGGTCTGGTTATTTGTAGTGATATAAAACAGATAATACAGTCCCTAAACTGTCATCAGCTGAATTGAAAACAAAACATACGACAAAATCACTAGTATTCAACCACCTTCGGAAAAGCTACAGTAGAGCTAGGCGGAGTTCATCGCCACTTTCAAGGTTGAACACTATGAGGTTACTTCAAAACGAGAATTGTGGGCGCCACTGTTCTCTAATCTAGTGCTGTGGAACAGGGATAGTTTACGGATACACCCCTTATGTCTAGATGTTCAGACCTACCTTTAGAGCGATTACTGACACTCCAACGGTAATTCGGATCGGTATATAGTGGAAGATGGAAGAAATACACTAAACAGTAAGTGCTAATTATTTATGACGGCTTTTGTATATTACGGAGTCCTAACTCACTGTTCAAATAAAGGTCAGATCCATTCGTAGTATATTATTGATCAATATTTAATATTGATTATCAAAAGGAAAGGGCAGTAAAATTGGTGCATCTTGTATACTAAAAATTTATATTTGAGAATTACTACAAGTTACGTGTCTAAGCGGCACTTGCCAAAAGTTAAGACGGTACCTTACTTTGGTTAAACAATAGATGAAATGCAATTTTATGTAAGGTACAGATTTACCCCGAAACAAGTGACAACTTTTTTTTTCAATAATTCAGTAAATCGGTCTTAAATTCATTATACACCCACTTTTGCATTAATGTTTTGGTGAAATTTATATTATTCAAATAAAAACAACAATTTAGCACTAAATTTTATAAAATTTAGCCAGCAGTTCTTGACACGTATTTATAACAGAAATAATTCATAAAAAATCACGGTTCATCAAAATATGCCTTAAAACCTAAAAATATGAAACCTTTTTTTAACGGGAAAGAGGTTTGGAATTTTAATGTGCATAATCGGATTACCCTTTAGGCCGGAAGCGCTTATTCTTAATTAATCTGTAATTAACGAAGCTGGTTTATGTCAACAACTTCATAACAGAATTAGAGTACAAGCTAAACATAAAAATTTAGGTACCCAGCGTTCTATATTGTAATGACTTTATAAAACAAGGACAAACTAAAACGTAAAATTCTGACGGTATTGTCTAATTAATTTTAACAAATTGTAGTTACTCTTTCAAACTACAACGTAACGATTGACTTATCAATCTTATATAGTTTTTGATTAATTTGTTTCGTAAGAGTTCAAATCGGGAATCAATATCCTTTATTTAATTACGTTAATAATATGGCTCAGTCAGTGACGGTAAACAGGTATTTTTGGACGCCAAACAAATAACCCGGGTCCCTACTTGATGTATAAAAGAAATATAATAGATACTTAAAATTGCCATGATAATTACGATCAGAAAAGCATTTCTCCGTCTTGTCATGAAAAACCCAAAAACGGGCAGAAATCATACTGAAATACAATTGCCTTAAATCTTGTAGAGTTATCAATCCCAAATATTATACAAATTCTACCTCAGCGACTGTGATAACAGGAAAATACTTTACATTTCAGACGTCGACAATTTTCGAGTAGCTAAAATAAGAAGGCACTCCCGATAAAGATTAAAACGCGTTGCTTTCGAATTATTTTCTAAATTTCAAATCCAATAACTGCCCGTGCATTACGTGTGCGATTCACCACTATAATTCCTAATGAATGTACTAATTCCATCCTTCACATGGAATTCAAGTTTATTCCTCTTCTCATATGATATCATTCGTTTACGGGACACTGGCATTTTTATCACGGTGTTATTCCTATAGCAACCTAATTAATTATTACACAGAGTCTAAACGTTACCTTGTGCACTAATCCTTTGCACGCTTTTTTGTGGTATTTCCAAGCGAAGTCTGACTTCTACTCGACTTTGATACATGTAATTTCTCAGGGCTAGAATAAATAAACGCTGGTTTCAAAAACTTAACAAGAACAATTTTTCTATTTGAATTATTTGTAAATATAATGAAGCTTTATTTACTAAGAATTTCTAAATTGACTCTTTAAAACACTATACGAGGTGTATTCAATTGGTTTGCTACTTTAGCTTACTTATACTTTAGAAAATTAAATTCTAGATGATTTCTCAGATTTATCCTTGTCCTATCAAAACCTATTTTAATAAATTGTATACATGGTGATGCTTTAATAATATACAATTATCCACACTCCTGTTTGAAGGCACTAATAAGATCTAACAAAACCTAACAGGTCAGGACTATGAATTACGGTCATTTATAAATTCATTTAACCGTAGCTCAAAAGCTGTTTTATTGAACAATGGAAACGTTTTGCCCTACATTCTAATGGGAAATATAGCACAAAAGAAAGAACTTTGCAGCGGGTTAATTATGATAGATATCAGTAGCAAATTTGAAAGTGGTGGCGATGTTAAGCAAACCAAGGTGGATAAACAAAATTGTTGTTTTCTATGTTTGTGGAGAAATAGTGCCAGTAAATTACATCCAGAACATCCAACATTCGACTTAATTATTCGAACTTTTTGCGATTACATTCACTCCGAGGAAATGTGTTGACTTGTCCGTACCACAGACGTTAAACAAAGTCTTCTCCATTTAGTACGATTTTTGCATTTATAGTACAACTTCCGATGTTCTTTCGAATACGGATGTTATAGTCCATTATCTTCGTCTTCACTTTCTGATCCCTTTTGTTGGGTAGCAGATGAGTCATGATTAACTTCTATCTTCATCATGGCCTTTAAAAAGTTTGTCGTCATTAATATGCACATTGGCACAGACAGCTTGTAACCGACCCATCCCGATTTGGTAAGGATCAATATAGCGCTACAGAAATACCCATAAACAGAGTATATTTTTATTTGTAAATTCAAAAACAACTTACCACTATATTTGTAGGTACATACACGTATGAACATCTATCGCAAAATAACTGCAACAAAATAAGTTAGTAAACAGTGAAAATTAAAAACAATTGACCTGTATTCACGACTTACCAAAAACGAACACAAGTCGAGTATAATAAAAATATTAATATTAAACAACAAAAATGCGAAATTCATTTACTGGACTATGCACTTAATAATAATAATAGCATTTATTCCCAAAAAAAAATTATAAATCATCATACAGTTTAAAAAAGGATAATACAGTTTAAATAAAAAACACGAAAATAATGGTTAAATTGTGCATGTTGGGAATGCGATGGTGATCAGACATCTCTAAAGAACTCCTGCTCTACCTCACCACCGCTTGCATCGTAAGTTAGCAAGGCAAGAACAAACTCAAGAAATAATTTTATGCCATTCTTTGCATGTATAAATAAATGTGAACTCAATTTAAAGATTCTAAATGACTACAACGATTCACCAAGTAATGCTCATATATGTTACTAAACCAGAATTAATTAGTTGTAATTCAGTTTTAATTTTAACCAAGACAGGAATTGGCGTTTAAATGATAATAGTGGCATTTGTTTGAAACTTGATGGTATAGGATTGTATATTTTACACATGTTGTAAGTTAAGGACCGTTTGAAGACTTCAGTTCTGTGCATAGGTATGTCTATTAAACCTCTGTGGCGCAAGTTGAGGTTATGTACATCGGTCCGATATATTATTTTGTCATATAGATATAGGGGTGGGTTTAATTAAATAACCTTGTGAAAAAATACTAACCAATTAAATGTAGAATCACTAGGTACTTGCAGACGGTTTACCAGGCGTGTCCTGGCATAAATCCCTTTCCATCACTACAATATTATTAGAAGCAGGCTATCAATGCCAAATTATCAACTATCAAAAGAGTTACACAAATGCATATGTGGGTCTAATGAACCCAACTACTTAATTATGTACTGGAAACCTTTTATTCTGAAATCAACTTTAGGCCAGTCCAGTATTAATTAGTTGGATACAATTATGGACGAAATATAAACGAATATGAATATATTCCTTGTGCTTGATTTTTGATTACAAATGGATTACAAGTGATCATACACGCTTCTGTTTTAACAATCAAATAGGAATTATTGTTATCTTCAAAATACATAAAATATAATTGAGATCAATAAGTAGTTCACCAAACTACGACTTCTTAGGTATTAAACGTGACATTACTCTATGGATCTACCTAAAGTGGTTAGTAATGAATGAATTAATAATAATTTGGTTGCAAAAGAATTAATAGTGGTCCGCCTGAAAGGTTTAGTCGATGAAGTTGATAGTAGAAGTCATTCTAATAGGGAGAATTTGCAAGGATGTTTAGAATGAATCGACTTATCTACTTTTATAATAAAATCGCCCAAAGAAAGGATACAGAAATTGAAAACTAATCAATCTTACTTGATACTCAAAGTGATCGAGACATTCAGCCCATTATTTTTGATTTAAACCGATCTAAAGCGATTCCTGTTCATAAAGTTTTGCAGAGGGATCAATAGGGTTTAAAAATGTTGATGATTTAGAAAGTAGTATGAATGACACCTAAACAAATTGTTAACGCATTGAGCAGCAGTGACGGACATAGCCGCCAAATCGATGAATTTTGCTGTGATATGACTGCAGTAGCTGTCACTAATACTTGATGGTATTGTGCCTTTGCTATTGCAGCTGTCATGAAACCCAGTGGTATATATATATATATATATATATATATATATATATATATATAAGCAACCTTTAGCATCACAAGCTA
>JAHWXV010040199.1:0-16671 GCA_024586415.1 Phrixothrix hirtus
AACCCTACGAACCACCCCTCACGACTCAGAGCTACCGCTGGGAAGGACGCAAGTTCTTAAAGTTGTACTGTGCCGTTCCACAAGAGTCGAAACGTCACAACGTAACTACGAAAGACAGACCAGTCCCATCCATAAGAAGTTTATTAATAGTAATACTTTTAACTAAAACTAAAATTAGGAAAACCAGTTAATAATTTATTATATTATTAGATGGTTTTTATATTTAAGTTTGTAGCTATCTATGCACATAACTGTAACAATTTGATTAAAATCTGATTACTGGAGACCTCTTTGTAATTTTCTAGGTTTTCACGATTTTCTCGAAACGGCTGTAACAAATTTTTTAAAGCTTACTACGGTTCTTTTGTCTTTGATTCCCTTTCATCTGGACTATTTGGTTTCTCTGAAACAACGTGTTGAAACGATTTATCGGTGAAAATCTCTGGAGTTAAGCAGCGTTTGGTGTGTTCAGTAATTTGGAAGGATGACCGTTGCAATATCGTTTTCAGAGTGAATATAAATTAACATTTTAATGATTTCTGTACATTATTTAAATATATATTCACTTTTTGCTTAAATTGATAAATAATTTGTGTTCTTGTATTAAAGTTTAATTATAAAACTTTGGTGTATATGTATGAGAAAGTAATTAATATCGCTAACTTTAAATTTAATTTAAAATACGTAAGAGAAGGTTTCACACCAGATTTTCTCTTTTTTAATTCCATAACCATAACCACCAGTAACACCACCAGCATGGATAAAAGAAACAATCGAATTGATATTATAGCTTTATTGATATTATTAAAATGAAAGTAGTATTACATATCAAGCTATCAAATTATGAAAAGAGTATCTTAACATTTATTGTTTGACAATTATTTCACAGGACTGTATTGAACGATGCTCTCATAAGTAGTAAGATAAAAAACCATGTCTCCTTTAAAGTTTAGAGTTGATTCCATCCCGAACTTGATATCTATGCGAGAATCTTTAATGCTATCGATCATAATAATTGCGTTAGAAGTATAGGTAATTAATGTATGTTCGATTGTACTCGTTGTTGAGAAAATTTAACCTCATATCTTCATGCGAGTAATTTTCAAAATTCAAGTGAAGTATCAGATTTGAGATGTCGATATTTTTATATTCGGTTGAATCTTTTATTCGAATTGTACACTTTTAAAAGCCGACCAAGAACTAGCGCAGTCTTTAAAGCATAATAGACGTTTTTATTGCCCAAACGTCAAATTTTGTTTGTTTTAATGCAGAAAATTCGTATAACTCGCATTGACGAAACGGTATAGAAAAGATCCAATTTGCATTTAGTTTGTTATATAGACTGATAAAAACTTGAAAAGTAATGGTGCAACTTTATTCGCTCTTTTACTAATAATTGAAATCTGAATTTCAAACGAGAGCATTCGAGACCGGCGAAGGCATGCCTGCAGAAATTGAGGCCGATTTTGTCAGCAAAGAAAAATATTGCCTTTACAGATAAAGAAAATTATATTTCAAAACAGTAAACACGTTTTCCTCTTTTCGCATTTCTTCCACCCTGAACTAGAAACTTATAGACCCCTTCATGTACATTTTTGAGTTAATTCGCGGATTCTAGAGGTGATATACAACGGTCGTGCAATTTTGATGAGTGGATCCTGATCTAAGTTTTATTTAAAGAATGTACCCGCGTTGTTTAAAAATATTTTGACGTTTTATCAACTGTCCTTGTGATACCTTGTAAGAGGAAGAAATTGTACTGTAACGAAAATAGTTAACTGTTTTAAAAACCTTTATGTATATTCACTAATATTAAGATTATTTAATTACTCTTATTTATTTAAATATTTATTTCACGATACACTAACAACAAACGTTAATATTTCTATTTATTGGAATTTAATCTGCTGTTTCTATAAAAAGAATGAATTCCAGAACAGTAAAGAAGGGATCTAGAATATGGCTCATTGTTGACCTTGAATTTAATTGACAGATATCGGTTACCGCTTGTGAGTCAATTGTGATTACATCATCTATCTTAATTATATGGAACCTTCTGGACTGTTCCACAATATTCCATTGAGTTTTTATTGTTCATAATTTTGTTACACTGCCCCCTTCTTAAGACGGTTACATCCGGTAACAGTGACCTTTGATTTGCACTTGCGATGGTACCTTTGTTTGCGAATATCGGAATCTGCACTGCGATCCGTACTTGCAGCCCCATTTCCTGAAAAAGTGGCACTTCACAGATTTCGTCATTGGTGGAGTTCCTCTTGGATTCCTACACATCCGGATCTTGATGCCAGTGCCTAGAAACACTACCTCCAACATGTTACTTACCGCACTTTAGCTAAGCTGATCTAGATCACAACCAGGATTTGTTACTGTTAATTTCCTGCCGGCAAATTTGTTACCTTAGATTGCAAAATTTCTTCCACAAGTCTTCGAAATGTGGTTTTTGATGGTATAATGCTTTCGTCACAAGTTGGTAAATACTTCGCATACCTTGGAGGGGACGACGTAGCAAGTGGCATGCCTTTCCAATTTCTAGCTCTTGCTACATCACCGTACCTCTTTTTACACTCAACTGCGATGCCACGAAACATTCGGACGTCTTTAACGACATAGTACATCAAACAGATTTCTGTATTCCTAAGTGGTAACCCCAAATCTAACCTTACCAAATAGGTTGTCATAAATTCAATAAAGATTTTCGCTGTTCTTGACTCCTAATTCTTCTAATTCAACATTATACGCCCTTTGCCCACATTCTTGCTGTTCCGGTTCTGCATTCCTCCCAGTGAATGGGGTTAACTGATTCATGTGAACCACATTGAGTTTTCGTCTAGGCAATTTCATAATTTGGTAGATTACATCATTCATTCTCTTTATCACTTTATACGGACGTTCCCAAGATCTTTGCAATTTGGGAGATAGGCCTTATCGCCGCTGAGACTGGTACAGCCAGACTAAGTCATTGGGTTGAAATACTCCAGTTTTGAACTTATATTATATTGGAATTTCGTTCGTCACTGCAAATCTGGATGTTATTGCGAACTCTATCATGAATGGCATTTAGTTTCATTCCATAGGCTTTCAGCATATGCACTTCCAGCAACCTCCTCCTCTCCAGGCTTACTACCGAACTTCAAATCACACGCTAGTCTAATTTCGTACCTAAACAACGCTCTAGGTAGGGTCTCTCCTGCCGTTTCGTGTACAGCTGACTGATATGCCATCAGGAATAGATGTAAGTGAAGGTCCCAATCTCTTTGATGCTCTGAGACAATGTTTGACAAATATTTTACCATTGTTCGATTTATGCGTTCCGCCATTCCATTTGACTTTGGATGAAGAGCAGTTGTTCTGGTCTTGCATATCTTCAATAGAGATTAAAATAAGGCTGACTTAAAATTTCTTCCTTGCTCTGAATGTAATTTTAAAGGAATCCCTAAACAACTAAATGGTCCTTTTACGTATCGATTAGGCCTCACCGTTATTTATTTTGCGCGTCACAATTAGTTCTTCATTTTAAACTGTCATTTGTGGCAAATATGTCGACATTTCGTGGAATCAATTGGGTACTTTCATATGTCAGAAAATGCTTTCTTTTTTTGGTAACAATGAAAGTAAGTCGTCACAGAAATTCGTTTGTAATAATAAAACATTCAAAAATAATCAGAAATTGTTTAAAATACTTTACAAATTTGCAATGTTTACAAATTCAATGGCAATATCAAGAACGTAACACTATTTGTCGTGACGTCACGATCCAGTAGACACAAACAAACCTGTTAGTTCTTTATAGACGTTTACGATAATTAAACCGTTCCACACAGGTAGAAATATTTTATCTCCGTTGTATCATAAATCTATTAATGAAAGATATAGAAGGAATACTGGATCGGTGTGAAGCGGTTTAATTATCGTAAACACCTATTATGTATTACAATATCCAACATATTCGACGTTATACAAATCAGGTCCACTGTGTAGTTTTGCAAAACTAGCTTTAACGTTAATAAACGCGCAGAAACAGTTTATTAATCCATTAAGTAATGGAAAAAGGATATGCGAAGGTTACATCCAGCAATTTGCTCAGAGTGGATATTTTTTTGCTAGGAGAATTTCTTAAAAATGATTCTCGGTTCAACTTAACAGAAATCAGAGGCGATAAGGCACAAGCGTAAATAGATGCATACCGTTGCTTATAACAAATTAGTTAAATACTGTAAAATTGTTTTTAAAGGCTAACTAGTTATTTTAAGTAATTGTTATTTATTTTATAGTAGTTCAGAACACCGAATTCAGAATAATATATGGTACCATTAACATTAAATGAAATTGATGAAATCGTAGAAAATATTCAGTGTTACGATTGTGGTAATTTATTTTAATTGATATGATATTGAATCTACAATCAAATTCATAACATGTAGCATTTTAAACATGTAATCATTTTTACAATGATGTACGAAACATCACACTTTTTAAAGTGTCATATGCTATTTGTATTGTACAAAAAGATACTTCACCAACGCGTTTTTGCGCATAGAGCGCTACTGGCTGATGACCGCACTTAACCGTATTCCGTGTCAAATAGCGCCAAATTCGGAAATTCAAATGTTTGAGTCATTAAAAGCAATAAATTGTTTAAAACCACGAATATAGCTACGGATTGCTTCAAGATGTTATATTTTTTTTGGTGAAAGTTCCCAATTGGCTGGCTTTATTCTTTTGCTCATGGGATAAACCGCTGTCCAAAGATTCGAGTGTGGCATGTAACTTAGATAAATTCCTTAGCGGCTGATTCTTGTACAACATACCACATATGAGATAGGTGTGTACGTTCCTAATTCGGAGCCCTTCTTTAGAGTCATTTGGAAGGTATTGACATTCATCAACCGAACAGGTGTTGTTTCCTTGGACTCGATCAACACCCTTCCAGCTAGTATACCACGACCAATATTTATGTTGCTGGTTTCTAGGATTCCTATGCCTCCTATCGTATGCCTCTCCATCCGGTTGACTCATGACTATTGTTTCACTACTTGGCGGAGATGTCACTTTTTCTGCTAGGGTTACTTTTTATTGGTTAATGAATTCTCTTCAGCATCAACTCGTATGATATGGTTCTTCAAGTCTAAGGCAAGGTCAAACTCAGACATTACATTTATAACCAATATGACAGATTCTTCAAATATTAGCTTATATCACGCGATGTGTACACTTCCTACAACCTATCTCAATATCTGTAATGATTTCACTATGAACGGTTGCATTGTTTCCTGTAGCTGTACATAATCGTAGCTGTGAAGGTAGTAATCTTTCATTCTCAACAATGTTTACTTTCGCAATTGTCTTGTTGCTCCTGTATCCAGCAGCATTTAGCAATTCCTCCGTGCAATTATTTCATTAATGTAAAGACTATTCGGTTTATGTTTTAAGGATACCACTGGGATGGTGACTTCCTGGTGGTTTATATTACCAGCGGTTCTGTTCATAGTATTTCAACAATGTTTCTGTATATGCCTCTGTTTATCGCACTTCTTGCATCGTGGTTTACGCCCATTTAGTTTTTGCGTCTTAAATAATCTTAGAAACATCGCTTCTAGACTCCCAACGCTATTTTTGACTTCTTCAACTGTACGTATACAACTGTGGCCCTTCGATGCTTACTTAGCCGCTTCAAATTCCAATGCCTGAGATATTATACTAGCAAGGTCATATGGACGTGTTAATCTAAGTCCCTGCTGTATTTCAGAATCCCAAAGAGCATCCACAAATACTTGGACCCCAATTTTCAATAAAACTTCCTGGGGGCGGTGGATATGCTAATCGCACTAGCCGTATAATTTCAGTTTCAAATTCTTAGAGGTTCCCTCCATTTTCTGAACTCGATTTCTTAACTGGGCATAGTAAACCTGTTGCAGATGTTTATTTCCATATCGCATTTCCAATCGTGAAACAAGGTGATCAAAATTATTTTGCAAATCATATGCTATAGTTTGTAGAATGTTTAAAGCATTCCCACGTAGAGCCATTATTAAAGAAATTACCTTTTCTTGAACTGTACATCCATTTGATATTGACCAAAGATCTCGTTCCATCATACGTGGGTGTTTTAACGTGTGTTCTCGTACTTGGCATGCCATTTTCAATAACAGGCAAGTATTCAATTTGCCGCACATTCACTTCAGCTGATTGTTCATGCATAATAGAAGCCATTTCTTTCTTAGGCATGCTGACTTCTTTATTTACGGTAAGAAGAATAAACTTCTTCTTACTTCTTAGTTACTTCCTTATATTTTGTTGCCATCTCATTATCAACGTCTTCTATTTCTTTTGTTAATTTATTTTGGCTTGATTTAATTTCTTCCTGTAGTTTAGTCTGGCTTAATTTAAATTCTTCTTATAATTTATTTTGTTTTGCATGAATCGCTCTCATTTTCTCTTTTAATTTGTTTGATTACTTGGTGCAATTTATGTTGGTTTGAATTTATGGATAGCATTTCTTTTTTTAATTTACTTGTAATTTCTTCTATCTTCTATTCTGCATCTTTTGCAACATTTCCATCAACGCCTCCATTTATTTGTTTTTTAACGCTTCTTATCACTGGCATATAAAAACAGTTAACACTAACTTTTAATTATTAATAGTTTATAAATATAATAACAAATCCGACACCTGACACCAATGTAATGAAGCTAGTTAATTGTTGAAAATCTTTATTTATATTCACTAATATTAGGATTATTTATTTACACTTATTTATTTAAATATTTATTTCACAATACACTAATAACATATATTTCTAGTTACGTATAATAGTAATTAACACAAGATTCTAATTAAAACTAAAAACTAAGGGAATTTAATGTGCTATTTATATAGAAAGAATAAATTGCAGAACCGTAAGGAAGGAATCTAGAATAACATTAGTCATAATAATGATGTAATAAATTGCAATGCCATGGCTGATTGTTGACCTTGACTTTAATTGACAGATATCGGTTAGCGCAATAAGTCATTTGTGACACATCATCTGTCTTAATTATAAGGAACCTTCTGGATTATTCTAAAATGTTCCATTGAGTTTTTATTGTTTCTAATTTTGTTATAGTAGTATATTTATAGCTCTATCACAATTAATAATTCAAAGTGGTCTGTATAATAATTGTTTGTCGATCTAATTAATTTCTTAAAGAAAATCCTGCCTAAGAAGTCAATTATAGAAAAAAGTATATTAGTTCCTGATAAATTTATTGAACGTTTCATAAAGCGGGTTTCTGAAAATATTTGAAACATTTTATTGGAGCGCATCTTCTGTTATCTTTCTAGAGTTGTTTGTTAAGTTTAATTTTACAATAACATCTAATAATAACGAAATTATATTATGTTCATTCCTTAGTTTATTTCCATTAAACATAGTTATTATTAGTGTACTTAATATTCTATAAGTATATTTAGGTTTCTTCCAATTTTTTAAGTAGATAAAATGTGTTATTAATTACTTCGAAGTAGAACAACTTTGAACCACACTAAGTTTAGAAACCATGGTAAACGACTTAACGGAGTAAAAATTCAAGTTTCGGAAGCGTACTAACTCTTGTTATAAATTGTTATAGATCGAAAATTTAAATTACGTTGCTGTCGAGTGCTGTTTGAAATGAATTCCTTCTACAAACAATGGCAGCATTACAACTGCATTGGCTTGTTAATTTGGTCTGATTTTGGAATTAATTACGAGCAGATAGTATTCCATCTGACAAGATCGGAATAAAAGCTCCAGTGTCCTTTTCTAAATTAATTACTCGTCTTTTGTTTCGATTTATTGGACTAGAATAGTACAAAGCTTTATCTAAAATGATTAGAATCGAGAAATTGTTTTAGAACAAAGGTCTAATGTCTCTAGTATAATTGATTTTCATTGATGTTGTACATATATATAAAGGTAAATACAGACTGCTACTGTTGTTATATAAAAACAAAAAAGTAAAAGCAAATCAGATATTCCGCAACAAAGTTGTTTGGGGTGAAATTTCAGGCTTTTCATGGCAAAATAAAAATCTCTCCAATCGATATTCAGACGTCTTTCTAAACTAGGTGCTTTGGGACTCGGATTACTAAAGATTTGTATTGTTAAGAAACTCGAACAAAGCTAGAAGATGGGATTTAATATCTAGAGGTTTCTAAGGAAATTGCTAACTTTTACACCGCTCACGCAAATTTTCCTAATATACTTTGTTTTCTTTTGTTTATGCCCTCTTATGAGTTTATTGGCCTAAAATATTTTCCATATACGATCAAAAGATATAAAAACAAGGAACTGAATTTTTTCACTTTATTTTCTTTTGTTTGTCTTCATGGCTGTGTACAATCAGACTATAAACTAAATCTAGTTTTTAAGGTTCAAAGGCTGAATTTATTTTTTAAAATAGTACAAAGCAATTTCTGTTAATAAAATTTAAAAAATTTTACCAATTTATAATATGCAATAGAATATTAATAATTAAGATTTTGCATGATAATTTTAGTTAAAATATCTATTCATAAAACCGAAAGTAATTTCTGCACCAGCAACACAAACGAATTTATCACAAACTTACAGACAAGGTGTAAAAGTTTATAAAACAAACCTCAAACAGCGCTTAACTCTAATTCTCTTCAATTTTAATAAACTCTGCGTTCCTTTTGAATAAATCCATTAATCATTCTAGAAGTTAAAACTTTTGCTCATTTCTAAATGTTTTCAATGTATTTATTTAAATTTAGAAATACAGAAAAGCATCCCCATATTTTTTATTTAAATATAAAATGGACGGTTTCTCTGTTTAGGCTTGTTACACATTATTAGAGTTTGCTTAAATATATTGAAGGCATTATTTAGAACATGTACGTAGTCTGCGATTCGTTTCATCTAAATATCTAAAATTCGATCTGCGTGAATCTATGTGTATAGCATAATGCATAATGAAGATATGGACGTCAGATTAGAAACTGTCATTCATTAATATAAACTTTATCGATTTCTTCCCTCGTAGGTAATTATCAGGAATATAAACGCAAATGATACGTAATTCTTCCACAAAATGTATAATAATTATTAACTAAATATTGCTTAAAAAGAAAAGCCGTGATCTAATAAAATACACATCATTTCTTATACTATCATGAGATCAGAGCCGGTTATAAGGTAGGGCAAAAGGGGCTCCAGCCCCTGGGCTTCCACAAAATCTGTTTTTAGGCATTATTATATGCTAATGGGACGCATAATAAATTGCTAAAAAATCTATAACGCCTATTTCATTTTACATTGCTTTAATATTTAAAGGGGATAGGGGAGAAAAGGATCCCCACACTTTGACCACCCCGGCCCTCCACATCTTTAAATCCAGCCTTAGATGGGATAAATGGTTTAAAAATACAACAAGTCGTTTTTAAGAGGCATCGACAGTGCTTTAAAGTCGACTTCACAAAATAATGGTGATATTTACTTAAAACCTGCTAAAACTAATATTTGTTGAGTATTATCCTATAACTTATAACCCCATTGCACAATTTGTAGTTCAGATATAGCCTCGGGGTATTAACATTATCGCTATTAGACTTTGAGTACTTATCTTAATGTGTTTAAAATTAAACCTATGGAAAACTGTGGAAAACACTGAAAAAATTAGTTCAAGTGAATAATTATAAAGTATCCTGGCTATATTTATTTTAATTTGGGCTGTTAAACTTCTCATAATTATTAATATTGAATCATGAGAAATTTTACATAGCTCTCATAAAAATAAGACTTTAAACGGAAGTTTTTATGATACTTAAATAATCTATTTTTTATAAAAGAAGTTTCTAGCTAAGATATAAAACAATTACACCAAAAGAAATGTGTAAATGGCAATAAATACATTAAAACCCTCAAATTTGTCATGAACAACCATCAGTAAAGACAGTGTAACGTATTTTAAATGAAGTGAGATGCATAATAGTTATTAAATTAGTAAATTTCATTGGACGAAATAAAATTACATTTTAGTTGCTATGGATACATATAAAACCTATATAAGCAACACAACAGAAACAAACAGCGTCTTTTACAATTAACTAGAGTGAATAGCGCTTCCTCTTATCAAAAATCCATGAAGGTTCGCGAGTTGTTAGTGTAGTGTGACGATTCCGTGAACCATCACAAAGCTTCAATTTGCCACATGAAATCAAATTAATACGAGTTGTAAATTATCTACAAACAATTTACTTAGTACCAACTTAAAGTAAGAAGATCGATTAATATTAGCTAATGATAATCATCGTGAAACAGGTTATTTTGTATCAGTTACAAATAATTTAATTTACCGGTAAAATTTAGTAAACATGAACATTTCTACGCAAAAAGGATAAAAAGATATGTAAGTGAAATAAGTATATTTTAATAACTTTAAAACAGAACTTCACTCATTGCTAAAGATTTGTCAATGTCGAAATATTCCATTCACAAATTTTTAGAATTGTAAAACCTAGTTTGTTTACAATTATAAATAGTCATACAACAAATATCAACCCAGTAACTAGATTTATGGTAAACACAGCAGAGGAATTTATTCTATTTCCAAATATAAAGTATTTTTTTATTAAAATAAGAATTGTGTTGAAATTGTATAAAATAGTAAATTGCGTTCACCATGCGCCATGCTCGAAATTGAGAATAATTGATAAAGTTGTAATTGATTATTTTGTCGAAGCCTTTAATTCTCAATATATAATAAAAGCTGTACATTATTTTATTTAGTGTCTTTATTGGTCATCCACATTGTTGCAAAACGGCTAAAATTTGACTTTGATTAAATACGCGCCATTGCCTCTCACCGATTAAAAAGTCGCACCACCTAAAAAAAGGAAGTAAGCTAAAAAACATAATAAATAAAAATGTCATGTATTTTTTAACACGAAAAATTCTGGTGTGAGATAACACACGATTTTCTCTTACGCACATAGATATACCAATAGTGTCCACGAATGATTAGATTATTGTCTACGTTTATTTTGGAAACGATAATTAACACGGTCATCCATCCAAGTTACTAGACAGGCGAAAGGCTGCTTAATTCCAGAAATTTTCTCTAATAACTTGCTTCAACGCATTTTTTCAGAAAAACTGTTAAATGTACGTAAAAGGGCATTAAATACATAATAAAAGTAGCACATTTAAAAAAAAAGTTATTACTTTTTTCGAGAAAATTGCAAAAAAACTTAAAAATCGCGAAAAAATAAAGTGGAACTTTCGGTCATTCGATTTTACCTAAATTCTTGAGGTTTCATGCGCAGAAGATAAAAAACTTAAATATACAATTTCATTCATATATCATAATTAGTTTTTGAGATATGTTGTTCGCAATTAACACACTAAGTACTTCCAGTTACACGATTTTCAAAAATTATTAGAGATACAGCTTGATTCATATGAAACAGAATGAAGTAACCAAGAAATTTATTAAGTTTTAAAAAAATCGTTATAGCCAATTTCAAGGAAATCGTGAAAAACAAAAATTCGGAAAATATCTAAAAGTGACAGAAATAAAGTGGAACTTCCGGGTATTCGATGTTAACCAAATTCTTGATTTGGTATTCGGATGTAGTTACGGCCACAAATATAAATTTTGTTTCAGCTAGAACTTTTAATTTCATAGTTATTTTATTTTGAGTTAACGGTGAAGGTACTTCCGGTTATTCAATTTACGGAAAAGTTTCTGAGAAACGGCTTAAACTATATGAAAGGTCATTCAATGTATAAGAAATGCAATAACTTTTAAAAAAATGGTTAGAGCAGATTATGAGAAAATCGCGAAAAACGGAAAACTCGGAAAATATGTAAAAATAATAGAAATAAAGCTGTACTTCCGGTTATTCGATTCTAACAAAATTCTTGATTTAGCATACAACGGAAGTTAGGATCTCATATACAAAGTTTCATTCATTTAGGACCTTCTGTTTCATAGTTATTTTATTCATAGTTAATGGTAAGACTACTTCCGGTTACTCGTTTTACGTACATTTTTCTGAAAATTTGTTATAATTATACGAAAGGGCATTAAATGCCTAAGAAACATAATAAATATTAAAAAAATCGATAGAGCCGATTTCGAAAAAATCTCAAAATACAAGCGTAAAGTGGCACTTCCGGTTATTGGATTTTAGTGAAATTGTTGCAGTCGCGTGCAAGGATGGACGCAAACTCAAATTTAAATTTCTTTTATCTACGACTTTTCGTTTTCGAGATATTTTGTTCACATATACGCACGCGCACACGCAAGCGCACGCACACCAGCACGTACGCACACGCGCACGCGCCCACGTACGCACTCGCCACGTACGCATTCGCGCACGTACACACTCACGCACCCACGCACGCACGCGCGCACGTACGCCCACACGCTAGCATGCACGCACGCACGCACGCACACACGCACGCACGCACGCACGCACGCATTCACGCACGCACGTGCGCAATTACGCAAACACGTACGCACGCCCGTAGCACGCACGCACGCGCGCACGTCCGCACGCACGCTAGCACGCACGTGCGTACGTCCGGACGCACGCTAGCAGGCACGCGTGCGCACGTCCGCACGCACACACGCACGCACTCTCGCATGCACGCACACTCGCACGCAAGTACGCACGCACACACACGCACACGCTCGCACGCACACACACACACAAACACACAAACACACATAAACACACACAAATACACACAAACACACACATGCGCACTCACGCACGCACGCACGCACACGCGCGCACACACTCGCGCGCATAACACACAGGGGTGAGGGAGAGAGAGACCGATTTCTAAAAACATGTTTTTCGGATTTAGGGGACCTGAAAACGTATATTTCCGCTAAAAACTGGACATCGAAGATTTTGACCCGAAACATGACCTTCTCTATACTATATTTCATATACGTAAGAGAAAGTAAAAAGGGAAAGGTTAAAAGTGTACAAAAAAAGATGCAAAAGCTATATAAAATAAACGAGCAACAGTATACACAAAAAAGATGACACACTAATCGGTAGGAGAGGACTTTAAATCTTTGGCGTGCCAAATAACTGTGGACACTCCAGAAGAATCTCTAAGTTCATAAGTTTGATACGAAACCTTTTTTTGAATAATAAACGGTCCAAGATATTTAGGTGCTAATTCAGTCATAAAGTATTTTGCAGCGTCAGAGAGAACATAGTTTTTTCGCCAAGTGTTGAGTGATATCTTTATGGAGTGCTGCTAAAGGGTGTGATTTGTCTAAAAGAGGTTGTTTGTCTGCAACTGACGCGTTATTATTTATATCATGTAATTGGTTATTGTATTCATTTTTTAGTGAAACGGTCATGTTTCTGCCGAAATTTGCAAAATAAGGTGACACGCCTAACACTTCATGAGAGGCGGTGCGAATTGCACAAGCGATTTTAGCCAAATATTTGTCCCAATGTCGGTATTGGACATAAGAAGCAAGCATGGTTTTAATAACACGTTTTGCCCGTTCGGTAGGATTAGCTTGAAAATGATAAAAATCGTTAAAATTGATGTTGCAACCGTAAGGAGAAGTATTCGAGAAAATTCTTTGCTTTTAAACTGAACTCCGTTATCACATAAAATGATTTTTAATATACCAAACAATAAAAATACTTGTTCGGTAGCGGCAGCGGTAGGGGCACGAAGGGAAACAATAGAAATTTTGTAAAGTAGTCTACAATTACCAAGATATACGCGAAGCCTTGAGTTGAGCGTGGTAGAGGACCAATTAAATCTGTAGAAATCATTTGCCAAGGTTTGTCAACTAACGGGCGTCGAGTCATAAAACCAAGAGGTTTTTTCTGTTCGGGTTTCTGTGCTATACAAATTCGGCCGTGATTCGCGTATTTCGTGACGTCATGCTTAAGTTTAGGTCAATAGTATCGTTGCGAAATTTTGTCAAATTTTTTGTGAATACTGACATGGCCAGAAGTCGGCTCGCCATGACATTGCTTTAAAACTGCTGAAGTTGGAATAACTCTTTTCCAATTGTCTGTATCGTCACGTAAATGAGGGTACTTGAGCGGAATTAGTTTAATCAATTTGGTATCAGTCACACGCCATTGCTTAAACTTAAGTGGTTCTATCTGAACTAGGTTTAACATCTTTTTATACCATTTATCCTGAGGCGAAGTAGGATTTGTAGAAGAGTTTTAAGCCAAAAAGTCAATGGAAGATTTATTGTTAATGGTAACTGTGTCTAAAACAGGAACAGAGCGGGATAAAGTATCCGGTACAACATGGCCTTTACTTTTTCGATGGATATATCATAGTCATATTGTTGCAAGCGTATAGCCCATCTAGAAAGTCTGCCAGTAGGTCGTTTCAAATTATTTAACCATTTTAAGGAATGGTGGTCAGTGATAATGGTGAAATGTAAACCTTTGATATAAGATCTTAATTTTTCTACGGTCCATAAAACAGCTAAACATTCTTCTTCTGTTACTGGAAACTTTTTTCATTTTTTGTATGTGAGCGGTTAAGGTAACAAATGACCTTCTCCTCGTTGTTAATGGTTTGTGATAACACGGCACCAATGCCAAAATGAGAAGAGTCCGTTTGCACACAAAACGGAAGGGAAACGTCCGGGCAAGTCAAAATTGGAGCGGTAACTAAATGAGTCTTAATCTTGTTCAAGGTAGTTTCACACAAATCGGACCAAATGAATTTAGAATTTTTCTTAGTGAGAACTAAAAGTGGAGCCATGATTGTAGAGAAATTTGGAATGAATCGGTGGTACCCAGAAGCCATACCAATAATTCGGCGTACTTCTTGAACGGAAGACGGGAGTTTGAATTTGGAGAATGGCTGAAACTTTGTCTGGATCAACTAATAAACCTTTATCATTGATTACAAAGCCTAAGTACTTCAATTCAGGTTTGCAAAAATTGCACTTGTCTTTGCTCAACGTTACTCCTTCATTTGACAAGCGAGATACAACTTGATCGAGAACTTCGAGGTGTTTTTCGAAAGTAGGTGTACAGATAATGGCGTCATCAAGATACAAGAAAACGAAAGGTTCTAAATCTGGGCCTAGAACATTGTCAATAAGTCTTCGCCAAGTTGATGAAGCTGCTGACAATCCAAACGGAGGTCTTTTAAATTGAAATAACCCACGACCAGGAATGCTAAATGGCGTAAATTGCTCTAAAGCAATTTGTCAATATGCAGATTTAATGTCTAAAGAAGTGATAAGAGGTCGCGTTACAAAGACGATCCTAAATAGCGGAAACGTACGGTATAGGATAAGCATCCTTTTCAGTTACTTCATTAAATCTATATGAATGGTCCTTTTTTTCATAAGTAAAATTGGGCTAGACCACACCCTGTTAGATTTTTTAATAACGTCCAGACAGCATTTTATTGAGTTCGACATCTATTTGTTTTGAATGGCTGGCGAAACAACCCTGCTTTATGGCGATAGCATTAGTTTTAATTGAATGTTTAATGGTTTTTGCACAGCCTAATGTGTCATAGTTTGAAGAAAAATCTTTTTCGATTAATGATTTTAACAGAGAGCATTGGTCCAAACTTAAATCGGAACGGGATAACAAAGAAGCGCTAGTTTTAATTCCAAAAGTTCTAGATGAGAAAAACGAAATTCGCCTTTAAAAAAGTCCGGAATGATAACGATGGTTTTCCAAAAGTCTGTGCCTAATATAAGCGAATATGGAATATCGGGTATTACTTACACCTCAAGTGTAATGGTTTTATTGCATAAAGAAAAAGATAATGTGATAGCACTTAAAATATTTAATGAATCGCCATTGCAGTGAAAATTTGAGTTTTATTTAATTTTAAATTTAAAGAAAGTTTTTGCCAACCTTGAGTGCCGAGTATTGTACGATTAGCGCCAGAATTTAAAAGTCTTGGTATCTGAAAGCCTAAAATATCGACAGTCACATAAAGGCGATGATCGTCCTTTGATTAGTCAAGAACATAATTTAAAATTGCCGAGTGTTTTGCAAATTTTTCTGAACGGTCATCTAAAAGTTTTTGTACATGTAAGGTCGAATTTGAAAATACACGAGACGCATATCGGCCCTTTATCGCCTCACGGGATAGTTTTTTGAATTCTTACTGTTGGAGTGTTTAGGGCAATTATTAACTGCATACTCCTTCTTACCACAGCAAAAACAATAAATTCTAACGCGGTATTGTCTACATTTAGATGCTCGATAGCCTTGGGTGTCACAGTTCCAATTTAAAAAAATTCTTCGAAGATGGTTTCACGTCATTTATCGTCACAGGGGAAGTAGTTTTTATGGCATTAACTTCAGTAGAAACGTCAACGTAAGCCAAGTAAAGTTCTAGTTCTAATTTCTTGCGTGAAGGTGGGGTAAAATTGTTTACTTTATCTCGTATAACTTCAGTTTTTCTACATATATTAATTAATTCAAAAATGGATGAAACAGTAAGTAAATCCAATTGTGTTTGGTAAAAGGGTAAAATATTTTTACATAAAATCTCCAACTGGTTTACTACTACTACTACTAATACTACTACTACTACCTATCACGCCATTCCCTTAACGGGGTAGGCAAAACCCACTAACAAACCTCCACCTTCACAACCACTGCATGCACACATACACTAA